>JAUZST010004884.1:0-15974 GCA_034779995.1 Parotocinclus haroldoi
TGTGTGTGTGTGTGTGTGTGTGTGTGTGTGTGTGTGTGTGTGTGTGTGTGTGTGTGTGTGTGTGTGTGTGTTAGGCTTAGCGTAAGCTGGGCTTTACAAGAGCTGGCCTTAACACTGTCAATTACCCAAAATGCAGCTCCATAAACAACAACCTTCTCCTTGCTAGAGAAGGAAATCGAACCGAGTATTCAACTGATTTTTAATGCTGAGCATTTTACCTTTAACTCCTGCTTGCTAGCAAAGAGGTCTGTCAATTATGGAATTGCATTTCAGTTAACACAGGGAAGTCCGAGTTTGCAGCTTCATTGAACATTCACCAAAGCATCTCCCAGTTTCTTTAGGGGTAGGTTGCAGAGTCTCTATGCTCCTAAGGGTTTAGGCTGGGTCTACAGTTGTCATGTGACTAGACCAGGGGTCACACTACACACTGCCAAAGTGCTATTATTTGGAATTAAATATTTAAGCTCATAGAAAGCAATGTTCACAGTTTTGTCTATAGTATAATTCACATTGACTAGATTATAAAACATTTACATAACATTCGGCAGTGGAAACAGGAAACTGAAGAGTGGCGGAAATATAAAACCACATGTACAGCACCCCTTTAAAGTAAATCACATGGTTTTCTTTAAGTTGTACAAAGGGTGCACCTGTGACAGAGTGAAGTCACACTCGATTTATACCTGTGAGAGTGTTTGCTTCCTCATGGCATCCTGTTCGAGGTGGTTTTTGAACTTTTGTTGCAGGCCTAGGGTTGAGCATAATGAAGGTAAGAACTTGAACAGAAATAAGATTAACTGAACATTGCAGGCTATTGAGGTTTGGGTTCTTCACTCTTATATTCTTGACTATGACTAATGGGGAGTACCTTGTCACAATAGTGTTGCCACTCAGTCCAGACTCTGCTTGTGTGGAATTGGCCTGTTCTGCATGGGTTTGTCTCTAAAGCATCCCAGTGCATACATGCATGCAGATTGTGCAATAAATTGGGATACGTTTGGTCTACATGACCATTTAAAACAACTGACCAATTCACAATTAATTTTTGTCAATCTAATAACCAACAATGTGAAATATGTTTACTTAGAAACTTAACAGTCAAAGTGAAATTGGCAAATCTCCTTAATGAAAATGTAAAGTAAGTTACTATAATGTCATTTAAAAACTAAAGCAATCCACACTGTAACGAGTCAGCGATTACGAAAAGACAGACATGAAGGAATGTCCAGTCAAAGCTTTTGTACTGTATATATTTTATCCATTTTTGAAAACAGGAATAATTCAGTATTCATTACACATGGAACCATTCAAAACTTTAATGCATAATCAAGACATATGACAAATGACACCGATATATTTTTGAGTGCATTTAAACCAAAACAAAAGGAAAGGTTCTCCCAAATGGGTTGTACGCACGTGTATATTAGTACAAGGGTCATGCATCAGCAGTTTGCTGGTTTCCAGCAGTGATTTCTGGCCAGGGAAAGGGTGGAAAAACAACCAATAATACATTGCTCCCAGAACTGCAATTAGATGTCAGTTATACAATGCATTCAGAAATTATTCATATTGATTACTCTCAATATTAAGTACTTTCAATTATACTCTAATATTAAACAAACAACAAAACGTGAAAAGGGTCTGAAGAGTTTCTGAATGCATTGTACATTCCATTCCTTTCTAAGCAATAACTGTCTATATCTGTAAGTTCATATCAGTGTTAATTATGTTATTAAATGTACACAGCAGTGTTTTATATCGGGCGTGCTTAAATTAGTTAAATCTCCCTATTATTAGGAATATATATTTTATGTATAGATTTTTTAAGCGCTATGGAACGTTCTTGTTTTGTTCTATAAAACTACTGACAGATTCCATATAAAAATGTTTATTTTTCAACTATGACAAAAGCATATATTCACTATTAATGACAACGGGTCAAAATTATTTTATATATATATATATTCATTTATATATAAATTATATATTTATATATATTCATTTATCCATTATTCATATTTATATTCATATTTATTCATTTAACAAAGCTACAAAAATACTGATGTGATAACTTAGGAAATAAATCATTATATCATTCTCAGCTATAATTTGTTTTGTACTTTTCATCAATGAATAAGATTTGTTTGAGGTGATCACCTAATCAGCACTTTTTTCCAGAGCTATCGCTATAATACTTCATGTATGCGCCTGCTTAATTGGCAATTAAAAAGAAGTTTTTATTAAACTATAATGATTTAACCTACATTAAATATAATACAATATATAAATCTGAAGTTCTTCAAAACAGAGGTACAGTAATTACCAGAAACCCTGCCTTTTAGAGAAACATGAAACGTTTGCAAAAATCCAGTGAATTTGAAACAGGATGCAGTCTGACAGCTCCGGCAGATGTTAGGAAGACCTCACATATTTACATACTTTGGCAGGAAGAATCTGGCAGGCAAAGTGACTTAGCCACAATATAGATCATCCTTCTCCCGACTGTGATTATATCCCGTAATGAAAAGCACGGATACATCCACTCTCAGCCCTGACGGGAAAGCCAGTGCACACGGGAGCTGATGCCACACCCCCATAAAAGTGCGTCAGATTTGGGGAGGGTTAAGATTGTATAAATTGGTCATTGTAAGAGAAGCACTTGATACCCAGGACAACCAGAAACGGTGAGTACTACTGAATAATAACCATCACTCACGTCTTCATAACCCGTAGTTTCACACAGAATAACTCAAGAGAATATATGTTATTTATTACCTTATCTCCGTTTTACCACAAAACTTGTCATTGCTTTGGTTATGCTGCAATATCAATGTGTAATAAGTAAACTAATACCTTGTGAGATTGCAGGCTATTCTGTCATTGTATTAAAAGCCACAGATTAATTCTAAAAATGAGTCATACTGCTGCTACTTGTTCTTTGTTCATATGCACTGATTTGAACACAGCAGCTCTTCAGCATTCTCAACCTAAAATGATCATTTAAAAGCACAGACTAAACTCTGGCATGACACACTTGATTAAATTTCGTTATACATACTACTACTACTTCTACATTTTATTATGGGATATTTCATTAGGAGATATTTCATTTTGAAATAAGCATTCATATTTGTGAGCAGTATATTACAACTATGTACTTGTTGCAGCTGCGCTCTTTTAACACCTGCTAAAGTTGTTCATCCGTTACAACTGGCCTCCTGTTATAACTGTACTTCTGATTCAACATGCTACAACTGTCTCCTGTTACAGCTTTACTTCTGTTACAACAGTCCTCATGCTACGCCTGTCCTCCAGTTACAACTGTGTTCATGCTCTTACAAAGAGCCTTCTGCTACATCTGCACCTTGTTTATAGCTGTGCTGTCGTTACATCTGTTTGCAGACCTTCTTTTTCACTCTTATGTTTGTTTTCTCCATCCACACTTGGTGCTAGACAGTTGAAGCACAATGTTAAGCTTTGGTTGTTAAACTTTAATGTTGTGTTGCATGTATAGCACTTGCGTGTGTGACTTAATTACCTATTACCTATTCTTGTTTGCCAACAGGAATCATGACTGTTGATTTACAACCTAAAAACAGCAAGAGTACTTCAACTTCTAAATCAAAATTTGCAAAATTCAAGGCAAACCTACCATTTCTCAAAAGGAATGTCCAGCAAGATCTCATTTGTCCCATACGTAAGATCAATTCTGTATTCCACTATCAAGTTAGGATGATATGCAGCCAGCTTTCACTGATAAAGTATATATACTTGATTATCTTATGGTCATAATAAAATCATTTTTGTTTCCTTCAGAGAATCTGCAGACATTTAAAGAGAACCTAGACCAAAATAATTTTGCAGCGGCAGGGAAGGAGCTGATAAATCGAGAGGAGCGTTTGTTTGCGCTCAAACAAGAAGGTGTGGGGCACTGCAAGGCCATGCTGGATGAAGAGGAGGATTATCAGGAAAACCTAAAAAAAGATTTTGAAGACTTTTTTAAGAAATTGTGGTCAACTGTGGAGAAGTCTCTTGAGGTTCAAACTGAGGAGGAGAAAGTGCCACTAAGAAATGCAGTCATGGCCATAGCACAAGAGGAGCAACAAGACAGGAGATGGGAAGGTGTTGAGGAACAAGAACAGCCTCCATGGAGGCCAAGATGCTGCAGACAAACTCATGACTCCCTGCTTCAGAGCCTAGTTAATTGGCGGATGGCGGAAGCAAAATTAAACTCAAATATTGCCTGCATATCTTCAATTCATGCAGAGATTAACGCCAAGGGAAAACAATTAAGGGAAGATCTGCTTCAGGTAGCAAAGAATGTGAGGGTCTGCTACCCAAATGAGAATATCTGCCAACTTTATGCCAAACTTTACCATCAGGCTTTTAAAGCCAAGCTCAGGGAAATCACTGAATACGGACTTGCTGATGAGGACTGTACACATTTACTTCAGTGGGTAAATAATTATTACCCAAGGTCAGTGAATAAGTCATTCTTAACAATAATAAGTTATTATTTTACAATAACAAATGTGCACCACAACATCTAATTTTGTACTTTTGCTGTTTAGTATACTAAGGCTTGAAATGCTTGCTGGACTGGTTGATTTTGAACAGCTTGAGGCACTGTTACCTGAAAATGTTCTTGAGCTGCTGGAGGATCAGTTTTTGACCTATAATGAGGTATTATCATATTACACATGATATATTTCATAGTCAGAGAAGTTGGGCTTATTACACGGATACATCAATGTGTATTTTAATAGGCTGATTTGCTAAGGTATGTTTGTTATGGTTCTTTCTTTTCGTGTTCCTAGAATTACCTTCAGACTTGTTGCAAAAATGCTTTAGACAGCGAGGAGAATACTGATCCTAAATTGACGGATGAGAGCTACTTCAGCCCCTTGGCCAATGATATCATTCAGGTACTACTACTGCTGAAATATTTTCAAATGCATTATAGTGAAACCTAACAATAGGTGAATGTGTGATCTAAATGTAGAGTACTTTTTTTCTCTGACAGTGTATCCATAGTATCCTAACCTCAGCACAGGAAGTGTTGGGCTCGTGGTCAAAAACGCAGAGGATCACAAAACAGATATACAATTTCTTTCTTAAGTGAGTGTGGTTTACAATGTAAACTATTATAATATAAACATATTACTGATTTATATTGATTCCTTTGGTGTCACATTTGCTAGAAACAGTTATGGATTTCTCTTTTTCAGTTATCAGTCTTTTCTGAAGAAAGTCATTAAAGATAACAAACCAAACACTGATGCTATTCTGAAGGCAAGCCTTCACTGTTTACGAGAATTCAGGTAAATGTTTGAAAATTTGCATGACCATTTTGTAATATTTTACTATTATAAGGATTTGTGTTTAATTAAATGTTATCGTTTCCCTAGGAATTACATAATGAATAATACAGACCACGTTCCTGAAGACGTTAAGAATGACTGTATAAGTTTGTTGACCAGCATGAGAGAGACTTGTCATGGTTATTTCACCATACCTATACAAAAAAGTCTCAAGGTAACTCCAATTCTATGTTTCGTTTATTCTCTGTGGGGAGTTTGTCATGGTCTGTCCATAGCATGTACTATGCTTTTTTCCACCTTCAAGCAACAAGCCAGATGGTGGACCACTCTAAATTGTTCTGTGATGAGCTGGTGCACCAGTGTTTCTATAATAGGTTTTAGATATACAGTGGCACTGAACAGGCTAAGCGATTATTATTGAGGAAAGTTCCATGACTTTACTTGACCATTGCATTTAATGGATTATATATTATTAACGAACATCCATTAATCACTCACAAATGTAATCTTGGTTCACTTGTGCTGCTGAGTCTTTAACATGTTAAACCCATATCATGCAAGTTAAAATGGTGCCTGTTTTTGCTTCCAAAGGTCAAGTATTCCAAACTGGGTTCCCATGAGTGGCTCAAACATAGTGAACAAGTGTGCAGTGAATTACTTCAAACAGTACATGGACACATTCAGGAAATCACAAACCTGGACCCAACATGTCTAAAGGTACAGTTTTCACATGATTAATAGACTGATAGACTGAATGTTGGTACAAGCTAGTAGAAGCTTGGTGTGTTTTAAAATGTATGACCTTTTTCACAGGAGCTAGTCAGTCAGATTCATGAGGAAGTATTGGCAAATTATGTGAGAAAAATGATGAAGAAGAAGTTAAAACTTAAAGATGAAAAGAAACTACAACAGGCAGCTACAGCATTATGTGACAACAGCCGGGAAATACACACTATGTTCACTAAGGCTGTAAGTTCAGCTTACACTTACTCATAAAAAAGTAGATATACTGTATTTTTTCCACACCCAAATGATAAAAAATTGGGAAAATAATTTTTGTGTAGTGCAGTGTGTTACATTCATTTCTATTTTATTTCGTTGCAGACAGTATGAACCCAAATTATTTCATGTATTTTCTGGTCAACTTCATTTCATGCATTAAAACAGATGGTTCTTGATGCAGTGAAGTCTACAAAGAAATTGCAGGAGTTCAGTTTGCTTTTGTGACCCTTGCCCTTTATTATGCACTGCAGAGGAAGATTTATGCAAATCCCTTCCAATCATTCTTTGAGAGATATTATTTTAAAGTCTTCATAATTTTCATAACTTGAGATTGTCTGCTTATCTTTGTTCCTCAAACTCTCTGACTTATGTAGTGCTTTTGTACAGAATCATGATTATAATCATCTGTTAGCATCACTTCTTTTATTTACCTCCTTACTAGCTCTTGACTGCCCCTGTCCCAACTTTTCTTTGGAGTGGTGTTTATCTGAAATGCAGGAGTGGATTTTTATCAACAAATTGAATTAGCTGACCAGAAATATCCTAATATATATATATTATATGTAATATCTTTGGTCCATGATGTCTGCAATGAAATAGAAGTCAAAGTAAAGACATACTGGTCATTGTTTATTTTTCTTTGGGGGGGGATGCCCTGACAATGTTCTTTGGTTTTGTACTGACTTTTTTACTGACTTTTTGTACTGACTTTTTACTTTGTGTCATTAAAAGGGGTCAGTAATGAGTGAACTGGAAGATATCTTGCTTCAACTTGCTGAACTGCTGACCCTAAAGGATCCACAAAGTATTGAACTACAATTAGGTATCTTATCTACAGTTTACCCCGACCTAAGGTACAGCTTTCAGTTATTTAATTCCACATCTAAACATGTTTATCTAAAAATCAATATTTGCAGCTTGGAAACTAATGCAACTTATGTTTACTTACAGTGAAGCTCATGTCTCTGCCTGGCTCTACCTCAAATCAGATCTCTCTGCTACAGACCTAAAAAACATCAAAAGGACCTTCTCTGAGCTACGACAGAGTGGTAGTTCAGAAAGAACTGCTGATCCTAACGTTGCAGGTCTACTCTTCTCAAGCAGGAATTTCTTCTCTAAAGTGATCATAAAGTAACATTATGTATATAAATTTATGTATGTATTGTATGTAAATTATGTATATACTATACACTATATATGTGTAGATAGACTTCTTCAGTCACATTTTGCGTGTGTTTCTTTTATTAGTAGTAACATACGCACTGTTATGACCAGAACTAAGTAACAAGAAACTTTCCAGGATTCAGTATGCAGAAAAATACCCATTAATTAAGGAAAATAAACAGTCGAGTACTTTAAAACATAATCTTCCTGTTTTACTGCAGTGACTAATGTGCTTACTTGATAATGGAATTGACCAGATGCTAGCTCTTTGTAAAATCCAGTTGTGTTGTTAAACCCAATGGGAAAATTCCCAGAGCTCCTTCAGGTTACTGAATATAGGTAGCAGGAAATAATGGAGTTTCCCTAGCAGTTAAATCAGTTTTAGTTCAAGCTGGAATCGTACAGAAAACAGTAATAGCTATAATTTTGTACTAATTCATTACTCAAGCTTAATTTACAATGTGCTTACAAATAACATGTTGCTTTTGTGACATGTTCAGGTTATGTGCGACCACATATAAAAAAGCATAAAAATAGAAGTAAAAGCATATAAAAATTCATTCTTCTTGAGTAGCTATTTCATCCCAGTCAGAGTCCCAGTGGACTTGGTGTTATAACAAACCCTGGAAAGGATTCCAGTCCATCACGTTTGCTCGGTCGCACTTTTAAACCAGGACACAATTTATATCTGCCATTCCATACACTGGCATCTTTGTATATGAGGAAACCAGAGTTCCAGATTTATGCTTGTACCAAAACTTTCAGACCACAAGTGAAGTTGCTAATTTAATACAAAATGTGCTTTATTACAAAGTTAAAGTTACAATTTGAAAAAACACCTTCAATATGAAAAGTACATAATACAGTAGATAAATTACAGAATTTAAATGTATTTGTTAAGTCCTCCTGATCTAATACCTATCAGGTATTTTATTGGGGGCCAAAATATTCTGTAACAGCACAACATGCTATTTGGATGAATCATCAGATTTTGTACAAACTTCTGAAGTCCATGCCATCACAAACTTCACTCACACTGATTTCATATATCAGGGTCTGGCTCTCAGAACCTCAGACTTATGCAAGAGTCATTGACCTTGTAGTTCCAACCAGCGTGAACTGTCCTGTTATTAAAATGGAAAAATAATTCTGTTTTAAGGGCCAGTACAGTCATGATCTCCCATTACCTACCAAACCCTGCTAAAAATCTAGTATAGACACAGGATGCCCTTGATCTTGTATGACATTTATTGCAAAAACATAACTACATAACTAAATAATGTACCTGTTAGGTGTAACAGATATTAAAGTCCACTGTTTAATAACAGCCCTGTTGCTCTGTCAGGCTCAACGTCAAAAAAAGGTTTTATTCACTCCACTACTCACCTTCCATACCCATTTAATGCTTAATAATACATATAACATGTCTAATAATAACTGGAAAGTAAAGATTTTTTACAGAATCCTGGTATTATTGCAAATATATGTCTCTGTGTCTTGAGAAGTTAAATATAAACTCATGAAAGTCTTAGATCTGATGAGCTGTTAATTCCAGGAATTTGGTTACTGCTCCTGTGTTTATGTGCAGCACAGACCACATGTCAGAAATTTCAGGTAATGTGGTCCAACATGCTCTCCATTTTGGTAAACCTCCCTGCTCATATTCAGTACTTCATTAATCTGTCGACGTGTCCATAGTCCTCTCCAGCGCAATAAGACATGCAGGTACTCCTTACTATAAGACACCACAGACAGACATCGTAAATGCACCAAAACTCTGAATTCAGTCATACATGGAAACTACAGAAGAGATTGTACAGAATGAATTTACCTTTCCTTAGGAAAGTCTATGTACAGAGATGTGCAGACAATCTTGAGAGGCTCTACATCACTACAGGACACAATCTCACTGATTTTCAGCAAGAACATATTCTGTGCGTGACTTCCACTCTGTTGAAATTGAAATGCTTTAATTGAATTAAATTAATCAGAATAGACTTATGCAAGATTATGAATATTATGCTGATCATAAAATGCAACACATTCTTATAAAAGTGAATTTGAAAATGCTGTTGTTCTTAGGTGAATAGGCTTTGGTGTTTCAACCATTTATTGGTTTAAAGAGGCAAAAGAATCTACCACTGGGATAAAATAACACCGCATTGTAGTACATGATTAAAAAGTACTAAAAGTACTAAATGACTAGAAACAGTCAAGTAAAAAATCTTGAATCTCCTAAAAAATACATTAATTAATTAGGATTTTTTTTTACCAGTTGTGTAAAGCTTGATTGCAAAAGTTCAGCATCTTGAATCAAACGGTTGCACATGTTACCCCATATGCTTTCCAGTTTGCTGTACTTTGTCTGTCTTAGACAATGCAGGTATGCCCTGTTTATGCTCTGGAAAGCCACATTCACAATACGCTAGAATAGAGAGAAAGGTGGGGAAAAGAGTCAGAATATGCTTGGTTCTTCACAAGACATGTTTCAGTTAAATTTTACACACTGTCAATTAACGTTTTTCCTTTTTAAATAAATAGCTTTAATACAAATAAAATAAACTGATCAACTGACCCCAATATAAGAATTGTACATACCTGCTTTGTCTCGTCTGCCTCTCCTATTTCTGGTAGAGCTGTCAGAGTGTCTCGGATTGTGTCTCTCAAATTAATGATAGATTGATAGCAGAAATACTTCTTCAGATGGTCCTACAGGGTTGATTTTTAAACATTTTTACGATGATCAATAAATGTAAAAGAATATACATTTTGTCCTGTTAATCCCCATTAATTGCTGTTTTTGCTTACTCCAAGTGTATGCATCAAAACAGCACTACACTGTCATCCAATGTGAGTTGACAAAATATGCTTCAACAGAAAGCGTTTATTACTCTTTTGTATTTCGGTAACATTATTTACATCACGTTGTCATGGTGGGGACACCCCTAGTTTGGTTGAGCTATCACAGAGTCAGCCCTCTAGACCTGATGAACTATGAAACTGATTGAAGCATTGAAGAAGCAGGACATGGGCAGCTCGGTGGTGCTCCCCATGCTTGCATGGGCTTTATCCATGTACTTAGATTTCCTCCCACGTTGCAAAGACTTACATGTTAGGCTAATTGGTGTCTTTAGTGCCCTTAGTGTGTGAATGTGCATAGGAATATGTCAGTGCCCTACGATGGATTGGTGCCCTGTCTAGAGTTGGTTTCAAAACCTGCCAGTCATCTACACATGGAATGTACATCAGATGTGCAATCCGATTGACAGACAACCCTTGCTTGAGTTCATATCGAACCTCTTGTCTGGTGAGGTCTAACCTCTTTTTTACCAAATTGTACTTTGGTTAATGGCAGCACTAAGTCCTGTTGTATGACTTCATGTGAGTTTTGTTCAGTTTCTGGTCTCTGTATGTAATCTGCCATATTAACTCCCATTTCTCCAGTGGTTCCAGAGTTTCTGTGACAGGCCAGCCCTTTCTGGCTGGAGGCTGGGTGTTCTCCTGTCACATGGCAGGGATCACCTGATATGTTCCTGTTGCATGTCACAGACCAGGGGTGCCCCTACGTTACGGTGTGTGTTTTCTCCATATTGTCAGTTTATAATGTGCACAAGGTATCAGGTTACTGCAACTATGAACGTACTGATAAGGTATAACACTAAGACACACCTGTGATATGTCTGTGAATAACTGCTGTGCACTGAATAATGCTTGTTTCTCCATGTCCTCAAACATCTGAAGAGTGGATTGGTTGGTGTTATTGATTGACCCCAACTTATTTTTTGCAAAGGACCTATAACAAAGGAGTTGTATGACAATATTAATAAAAAGTGATGGCCAAGGGTCAGTTATGCAAACAACTTAGGTAAGTAGAGTGGAACCTCGGATTTCAAAATTAATTGCTTCCAGAAAGCCATCTGAACTACGATTTGTTTAAAGTCAAAATCATATTCCTCAAAATTAATGTAATGTAAGTAATGTTGATAGGATTCCTGGTTTCCAAGTGATTGCTTGTTTATGCCTATATTCATATGTAATTAATAGTTAAAAGCATTAAAAAAGCAAAAGAATGTAATACAACAATAATAATAACAATAACAACAATAATAATAATAATAATAATAAGGTTCAATCCCAGGTTGGAGCGGCCTGGGTCCTATCTGTGTGGAGTCTGCATGTATTCCCCATGTCTGCGTGGGATTACTCCAGGTACTCCAGTCCTCCCACAGTCCAAAGAGTGTGTTTGGTTAATTGGTGTCTCTAAAGTGGGCCTAAGTGTGTGACTGTGTGTGTGTCTGTATGTGTTCCCTACGATGGATTGGTCTAGGTTTGTTCCTGAGGTTCCACTGAATTACCTTAAAAACTCACCGGAGTTTCTCACAGGTAAAGATTGTCCTGTAAAGATACAGCAAATCTGTGCTTCTGGGCCTTTTCTTGAGATGTTTTTTCTCAGCATTCACGTATCTGATTGCGCAAATTGAAGGGAAATAGAATTAGTGTAATGGCAAAAACAACTAATATCTTCATAGCCATTCCCAATAAGTCAGTGGCTCTGCGTTCTTTGCTGAGCATGGATGTAATGGGGAAATATTAACTCACTTCTTGGCAAAACCATGGAACTCAGTGGAACACAGTTCTTGAACAGCACCGCCAAGGGTTTGGCTGACCTCCATATTTGCCTCAATAAAAGCATTTAAGAACTGGAGACAAAAGTTATGTTACAAAGATAATATAACACCAGTAAATAATTTAGTAAATGTAAATAGATTTTTTTATCTACCTGAATAACATCAAGTTGAAGGCTAATGAAAGATTCTTCACTGCCATAATCACGGACTTCACTATGCAGGATTTTCTGCAATGTAGCTGAAATGTAGTCCTGAGCAAGTGTAAGAACTTTCTGCTTTGCTTTCTCAAGCCATGCAGTCAACACCAAAGGGTCTGATAGTCTGACAGCTCTACAGCTCTCTGTGTTTGAGCATCCTTTACACTCATGTCTGAAATATAATTAAGCAAACAATAAGACCATGCAAATGTACTTGGGTTATGTTGGACCATTGCAATTTTTAGTGATGTACCTACCTAAAGTATGTCTCATTTACCCACTGTATAATGAAAAGAGAACTATGTACAGATGAATTTCTATCCAATAAAATATCCAACATGCAGTATAGGCGCTGATTGTAACTGCCAAGCAGGACCCTCAATAATCCTAGGTCCTCTAAAATCGGAACTGAGCCAATCAGCTTGCACATCACCCTCCTAGCACCTTCCAAAAATTCCTTAGGCTCCAAGTGAGGTTTATTAGGTAAAGTGGGAAAGTTCTCTTCTAAAAACTGTTCAACTGCCTTAAAGTACTCTTTCAAACAGCCACCATTCTGTTGCACTCTCACTTTCAGCTTTTCAGAAGCCTCTTCCAGTTCAGGAGCTCTCCTATCTCCCATAAGAATCTCTTTAATAATATAGAGGACCTGATCTCCATTAGGTTTAGTATCATGATTGTCTGCTCCAGGATCTCTGTCTGTCAGACCCAAGTTGTGACATGTTTGTGTTCCAGGTTTATCTGTTGGAAGAAACAGATTTATGTATGGGAATGCAGTTTAACATTAACTCTGTGAAAACATTTAATGAAGACAAACATCCAGTCAATAAGTTAAAAAAACAAACAAACTGCAGTATATCTTACATTTAGGTTGACCCTTCTTTACTTCTAATCTTACTGAGTACAGTATGTCCCCAAGACATTTCATATTTTGACACTTTAATTTGCTAATATACATCTATTTCTGCATTTCAATCTGCAATACATTCCAATAAGGTAAAACAAAACTCAGGCCATGTCCACAAGTAGTAGTAAACCTGATTTTGTATGGAACCATTATCCAAGAAAGTTTGTCAACAAATTATAAATAAATATTGAAATATTCTAAAACATTGTCTCTTCAACGATTCAAGGAATTACAAGGACTTTCAATGTGTAAAAGACAAAGGTGCAAGCATAAACTGAATACTTGACATCCATGATCCCTCAGTTGGCATCCCTCTTTGGCAAAATGAATTTACACATCTGTGGTGGAGCATTCATGCAGAAAATTATTTAGAAATTAAAGCAAAATAAGATGCCTTAAAGACAGCGTTTTCCTGGGTATGGGTACAGGATTGGCCTGCATGCCTTTGGTTTTAGAATAGGATCTCAATCTAAAGCTCCTGTTTACTAGTGCTATCAGTATGACCATTGCTCTGAATCCATCTCTTTCTTGACTGTATTGTTACTGCATTTATAATATGGTTTTGAGCATCCTGTAATGCCTCAATAAAATGCCTCTTCAAGTGATGCTTGAGTCTTCACTGTTTCACTTCACTGTTTTCACTGGCACTACTGGTTAACAGTATCGAATCCCTTAAGCATAATCACATATTCTCTCTGTATTCCACCACAAGTTTTCTACTGAGGTGTGATGGAATAAGTTAATGGAGTTAACAACAGTTGTTCGACAAACTTGGCAATAAACAGCATTTTGGTCTGCGCCAGATTTTTTAAAGCCATAACACTTCCAAACTGCAGACACGGCAACATTTCTGGACACGAGTAGTTTTATTTTATTCATCCTCCATTTCTGTTGTTCTTCCAGTTGTTCACAGACTTTTATGCTATGCTATGTTATGCTACCTAGCTACTTAACTTCACCCAACATGGTGTTCTGCAATGCCTGCCTATGCAGCACTTCTAATAGTGAAATTTTTTTAGTCGAATTTAATTTTGCCTTTTGAAGCAATACAGCTGTTGTTTGACGGTATGACAATGTATGAAAAATTCATACCATATGGGAAATTTAAAACAGTATTTTGCATACCCAACAGTATTTTTTCAGCCCAACAATACCACAGAGTATACAATGCGAATAAAACTATTTATACCAATTTATACCATGTTTAAAGCCATATAAAATAATATGTAGTAAACAAAATATTCATTTCGTTATCTTAAATTAAATATCAACAATTACAATAAAATAAAAAAAATTGCAAACAAAATACTAAAGACAATATCAAATTCTGTATAAGGAAATACTCGCTTACCATTTTCATGCTTTATGAGTTGATTATTCTCTTCCATTGTTACCTTTTTTCTTTTGAATAAATTCTTTAATTTATTCATTTTCACTTTTTTCATTTTTTTATTTGTTTCTTTCTTATCTCCAAGTCTAATTCTAAGAATATAGAATAGTTATTTGTAATCGCTAAATATGACCTGTATAAATGAGTATGAAGCGCTCCAGCCTTTAATAACATCAAGCCCGGCTGATATGTCTGACACACCGAAATCTTCAGATCCGTTTATATAACCTCTGTAATAGCTCGGTTCAGTTGAGGTTCTCCCCATGCAGGAACAAAATTCCCCAAGATTCCCCTTTTGTGCTTTCAGTTTCGATGGCAAACAATAGGGAGTGTATGAAACATACGTGTAATGGCAGCCTATCAAATGTAATGTAAAATGTAATGTAGCTATTAAAGCAACACGTCTCTGCTAAAAAAAAAAAAAAAACCACAGCAGTTTTCGTATATATCTTCAGCAAATTGTTCTGTACCTTCTGTGATCGTTCTTCTGCAAGTATTAAAAAATCCTCTAACATAGTGTCACCCAGTGGTGTTGTCTGAGTGGTACACGTAAACCCACAAGTGAACTGCTTCACCTGTGATTATTATTGAATTATTACTTTTATTTCCCTAGGTTATAAATTGCAGTAAGAAATATTTGATTACAAGATAAGTTGCTTAGTTATTAAAATACCATTTATTGCATCATCAAAAAACTTAGGTACCAGAATTATAATGTAGAAAATGTTCACATTATTGAGAACGTATATCAGTATATAATTAATATATAAGTGCTTCTTATACTAGATGTTGACTGGTTTTAGCAAATCCATGACCGAGGATTTCTCTTAACACCAGCTTTTCTGTGACACTGCAGGATAAAGATTATAAGATAAGTTCAGTGGCATTCACCATGTTTTTCTTTAAATAATATAAACTCGATTTTGGCATAAATCAAATACATTCTTAAGTATTTAATTGATCAAAAGATGGTAAAAAAAATGACCCCCCCCCCCCCAGTTAAAGAATTACCCATATAAACCTAAAAACGTACAATACAAATGTGAGTAACCTGCATTACAGGGAATTCCTTATAGTGGTGCTCCTGCCTATAACTTTTAGATTGTCTGGGCATGGTAGATGCTGTTCTGTTGTCTAGTCTCAGTGTTGACGAATGCCACATGATAAAAAGCAGTGATGCTTAAAGGTACGTTCACATTATGTTCAGTCTACAACCCCTGGCAAAAAGTATGGAATCACCAGTCTTGGATGAGCACTCATTCAGACATTTCATTCTGTAGAACAAACTCAGAAAACATGATACAATAATAAGGTCATTCCAAAGTGCAACTTGTTGGCTTTCAGGAACACTCAAAGAAATGAAGAGAA
>JAUZST010004885.1:0-15972 GCA_034779995.1 Parotocinclus haroldoi
AAATTATATTAATAATATACGGGGTGGTCAGGGCCGATCCCCAGGATCACTAGGCTGAATAAAGGAGACTAAACGAGCTCCATAATATTTGTTCAGTTATTTGTTTGTGCTGTAAACAAACAACGTTCCTATACCACGGGGCGGGGCGGGGCCGGGCCGCACCACACCGGCTCTCCAGCAGCGCTTACACAATATTTAAGAATGCAGACAGTTGGCTGTTGCGACACTGAGCAGGCAGCGAAATGGAAACAACAGCCTGTATTCGTAAGACAACAAGCTCTCTGTGTGTGAGCCACACGAGCCCGAGGCATGCTGGGAACGAAGAACAATTCAGCATTGACGGGTCTCCGCCTTCGACTCTACAGCTTATATTGTACTGCCACACACACGGGTACAATCAGGGTACCAGGAGGGCATCGTACCACCTGAGATAATGCCACACCATCCTGCCCCGTGCTGCAGAAGAAGAAGAAGAAGAAGAAGAAGAGGCACTAGTGCTGCTCTAGGAGAATCCCACTTCTGACAAACTCTAAGGTTATGTAGGACTAGCGGTTAAGGTACTGGAATATGGAGCAGAAGGTCCAGGGTTCAAATCCCACCTCTGCTGCTGTTGGGTCCCTGAGCAGGGCCTTTAACCCACAACTGCTTGGATTGTAAGACTGTATGAATTGTAAGTCACTCTGGATAACGGCGTCTCCTAAATGACATCACTGTAAAATGTGCTTCCTTAGAGGTACGGTATATAGCCATAAGTATTCAGACACACTCTGAAGCTCAAACGCTTACTGGGTTTTGTTTTTCATGAGACTGGTGGGTTTGAGTTTAACAACCCATGTTAAGCAGGCAGTATAACAGGAGGACATGAGGAGTCCAGCTATGTTTGGGTTTATTGCTGACCCGTCTGTCTCTCTCTCTCTCTCTCTGTCTCTGTGTCTCTGTCTCTCTCTCTCTCTCTCTCTCTCTCTCTCTCTCTCTCTCTCTCTCTCTCTCTCTCTCTCTCTCTCTCTCTCTCTCTTATCCTCTCCATCCTTTTTTTTGCTTCCGTTCTCGGATATGACCTCAGATGTGATTTTTCAGTGCTCAACAGAACACAGCGCCCCCATCTGGAAACTCCAAGAACAAAAAAAACATGACAACCCATGTCTGTCTGACTGTGAAATCTCAGCTCTGTGTTCGTGTCAGTTCCCCCTTCCTGACATCTTATCTGGATATCAATTTAGATAGGGCCGAATAAAGAGAGAGAAAAAAACTGCTAACAAATCACTTGGTGCTTCTTAAGCGATAATACGGTACGATGAGGAATATTTGATCAAATCATCCCGAGCCTGGCGCTTTAATCCCCCAAATCCATCTTTAATCCGATTGCACGCCGATAAGGTGGATTTAGAGACTGTTTCAGAGACGCGGCGATGGCCACGCATATGATGACATATGACAATCTTCACTGTAGCGGGGTGCTCTGGTGTAGACCTGACTGAGGGAGGCGAGCCTGCACTAGCGACCCCTGTCTGGTGCTGAGATGTACTGCTTTCACATTGCGAATCCTCTGAAATGATTTATTAACCAGTAAAGTGGGAGGACGAGGCTCTAAAGTTAGGCCAGACTTATTGTCAGGCGGAATTATTGATAGTAAAAGGTATTCCGAAGCTTCTGTAGAAAGGTGCAAATGCGCTCACTGGTTCTTGCTTTTCTCAGCTGCAGTAAATAGAACGAAATCTAAAAAAAAAAACCCACACTGTCCTGCTCGGTCTCCTTCCTTATGTTAGAAGACTAAGAGCCAGCATTAATGTGTAATTGGCTAAAGCAGATAACAGGTGTTGGTACATCACAGCTCCAGAGTCTCGGGTTCAAATCCCGGCCTGTCCACTGCCCGTTTTGCTCCCACACTGTGATTCAGATTCACAATAGCCCTCGCTCAGTGCAAATTCTCGTTGTGTTTATCGTGTTTATTTATTTTTGTGTTACATCTACAGTACTGTATTCTTAGTCCAAAAAGTCCCAATGGGTTTTAAAATGATTACTTATAAGAGCAAACCCTGAGCAGGAATTGAATCCTCCAGAACACTGGCTCCAGTTAGCTTAGCGCCCTGCGTTTGCCAATAGAGTAAGTGTTTTGCTTTTACACCAATCCATTACTTACTGAATTAGGAGAGGTTTGATACTTTATTAGAAAATAATCTTTGTGCTAGTGATTTTAATAAGTGTTCTTTTTTTTAAGTTATCATACAGTATAGTTTATATTACACTCAGTTCATGATCCATTTAACTTTATTGTGGATTTATCAGGAACTAAATCAGGGAGCTCCTGTACAATGCTGTACCACTCCATTAATGCAGAATATAAGGCCTCATACAGGGTGGATTTTTTTTTCTGGGGGTCTGGAATGGATTCATTTTATTTACATTATTCTCTGTGGGAAATCTTGGCCTGCTACTCGTCGAGTCTTCCAGAACAAGCAGCTAAAGCTGAGGTACCATGCATTTTGCATAACAATTCACCATAAAGGTCCTGAATTTGCCCAAGGTCAGGGAAGTGTCGCATTCTTCTACATCAAAACCCTTTCTGTGTGAGTCACATATTTGGGAGCAGGGGCACAGTTTCTTACTAATATATACTGCTCACAAATATGTATGAAATACCCACTAATTCTGTACTGTAGTCTGTGTGTATGTCTGTGGGGGTGTGTGTGTGTCTGTGGGGGTGTCTGTGTGTGTCTGTGTGTGTGTGTGGGTGTGTGTGGGTGTGTGGGTGTGTGTGTCTGTGGGGGTGTGTGTGTGTCTGTGGGGGTGTGTGTGTGTCTGTGGGGGTGTGTGTGTGTCTGTGGGGGTGTGTGTGTGTGTGTGTGTGTGTGTGTGTGTGTGTGTGTGTGTGTGTGTGTCTGTGGGGGGGTGTCTGTGTCTGTGTGTGTCTATATGTATATATGTTGTGTTGTGTTATATATAAATGAATAAATATATATTTGTGTGTGTGTAGTGTGTGTGTAGTGTGTGTGTATATGTATTTGTGTTGTGTTATATATAAATGAATAAATAAATATATATATATATATATGTGTGTGTATGTGTGTATATGTGTGTGTAGTCTGTGTATATGTATATAGGTTGTGTTGTGTTATATATAAATGAATAAATATATATATGTCTGTGTGTATATGTGTGTGTAGTGTGTGTATATGTATATAGGTTGTGTTGTGTTATATATAAATGAATATGTGTGTGTGTGTGTGTGTGTATATATATATGTATAGTTTGGCTGGCAAAATTTGGTAAGTCTGGTTATTTTCCACTTGGTTACCTTTTCCTACAGTTTTTTTTTTGTTTTTGACGCAGGTGTTTCCCAGAAGAAAATAAAATAAGATGATGTTCAGGAGGAACAATTTGTTGAAAAAAAAAAAATTTTTTTTAAAGCTTTTATTTACATTTCAACAAAAAATGGCATGTGTAGAATTATGCATACTCTTCTTATTAATCAATAGAAAAGCCTTTCTCGACTATTAGAGCAACGTCTCCACTTTTGTTTGGTGGGTCTCCATGTCATCAAGATGATCTTTAGCTCCCTCCACAGATTCTCAATTCCAGGCAGGCCTTAGACTGGGCTACTGCCAAAATGCTTATGTTTTTGTCTGCTAACCATTTCTTTACCGCTTTTGCTGTGTGTTTTGTGTTTCAGCCACAATGCGCAGCCACAGGTCCTTATTGAGCTCTGTCCTTGTCATGACTGTCTACAATCCAACTTCAGAGATCTGCTGTAATTTAAGTGCTGAGTTAATTAAAACAGGTGTTCCCAGACCATCAGGGTCGATGCTTCAGAACAGCTTGGAACGATATAAAACTTTAGGACATGCCACTTTTTGTTCAAATGTAAATAAAAGCTGATTTTTTTATCGTAACGATGCCTTTTGTACGGCGTCTTATTATCTAATTATCTTCTGGAAGACGCGTGTCATTTCCGGTCCAAAAAAATTGCCGGTTGAGTAAAAAGGACTTTAGGTCAAACTGGGGTATGAAGAATTTCAGGCTTACAGAGAGTTAAGAAGCCCAGGCTTGCTTTCTGACACTTAGTAATTAGGTTTAATGTTTAAAAATCGTAATTGCGCTGGATTGCTTCATTAATAATTTCCTTCTGCCAGTAGTAAACAAACAATGAGAACAAAGTGTTCTGTTGGTATTCTAAATGAAGCTCGCTTGTACTCACTGAATATATACAAATTAATTTTAAGCTTGCTATTGGTTTTACTCTTATTTGAGTCCCTACAACAAATAAGGCAAAAGCACCTCTAGGAATTGTCATACTTATTTTATCGGAGCTCAACAAGAAGAAAACAAAGCCTCGGGTAATTCTCCCGGTCCTCCTCTCGTTTGATATCAGCTCTGTAGTGGGCTTGCTTTCAATTTCACTTTACTCACAAGAGAGGCTGCTAAAAAAAAAAAAAAAAAAAAACCCTAAGAGTTTGCCTGCATGTGGATTTGTGCGTTTGTGTGTGTCCTTGTTTTGTTCTACCTGCGTCTTCTGTTAGATCCCAAATATAGAACTAATTGGGGTCTAGAATTGTCCCCATTTTAGCTTTTACATGCCCAGAAGTGTGTCTGTGTGTGTGTGTCTGTGTGTGTGTGTCTGTGTGTGTGTGTCTGTGTGTGTGTGTCTGTGTGTCTGTGTCTGTGTGTCTGTGTGTGTGTGTCTGTGTGTGTGTGTGTGTCTGTGTGTGTGTGTCTGTGTGTGTGTCTGTCTGTGTGTGTGTGTCTGTGTGTGTGTCTGTGTGTGTCTGTGTGTGTGAGAGAGAGAGAGTGCTAACATTAGCATTAGCGGTTCTTACATCGGTTAGTCTTGGGAGGTTCGAGTCACAGTTTTGCTCTGATGGTAAAATGAACAAATCTTTTTCAGTCTTTTTTTCGGATTAGTGAGGTGCAGCCCTGCTGTTAACGTACTGTGAAATTTGACAGTAGAACCACAAAGTGGCTAAAGCAACATAAAAATAATCATAGTAGAACCGTGAGCTTTATGGTCAAGCCGAACGTTCGCATCAATTTCCAATTCAGTACATTTTTTTTCTTGGGAGGAATCACTGTTCTGAGTCAAGAATGAATCAATCCTGTGTTCTTTGTCACTGCATCTCTGCTGCAGTTAGTGCAGTGAATATATGGCAGGGCATAATACAAAATCTGTACTGCTCTCTGCGCTAACGAGATGTTTTTACGTATTCTAATGCACAAATAAAGCTTAATAAAAAGAGAAGAAACACAGCATATTTGTAGCATTTAGTTCAATTATATACATCAAAATATAATATCACCTAATTTTTGCGTAGCGGATTTGTGTTTGATTTAGTGAGGTTGCGCTGAAGGAGGTTGTCAGTTGGACTGGGGGAGGTTTTCGGTTGCACTGGGGGTGCTAGTGAAGAACGTTTGCAGAGGCAATGGGGTGTGCTTGGAAGAATGTGCGAGGACGGACGAGGAACAGTTACGTCTGCATTTTTGAGGTGCAGGTCAAGCGTTTTATTGAAAAACGTAACGTTTAATAAAGTTTATAAATCGCTGGTCAAACGTAGGGACGCACTGCCCATTGGGTGACCTTGCCGGAATGTTCTTTTGCTACTAGAACTGTGAAAATGGAGAAAAGCCGGAGTAATCTCCCCCGCATTCCGTCAGTACTTGTCTAAGAAGGTAAACACAGATTAGGGTTTAGAGGAGGGCCAGAGGCGAGCTGATAAACCTCATCCACCCCCAGCTGTCGTTTCTCCCTCCCTCTGAACATCAGGCATGAAGCCTTGTGTGAGACCTCTGCTTAAAAACGTGTCTAACTTTGATACTTGACCGTCGCAGACTGCGTCGTGTCACGTGTCCTATCAGAAGCTGAGTTAGGACTGCTAGAGATGTAGAACATTTAACACAAAGAGGTTTGTGAAAGCTCAGTGATTGATGTGAGAACTTCTTGGTGGCCCTGCTCATCCCTTTCTGGTCCTCTGTCATTTTGTTAACGGCTCTTCTTTGCTTAATCCTTCGCAGATCATCTGGAATTCTAAATGTCTTCATTGGCTTTCGTTGTGAGGAAGCATTGTGGGGGGTATAGCTCCAACACGGTGGCCGGTGACGAATAGAAGTGTGCGTAATGTGTGTACAGTTGTGGCCCCCAGTTTTGAAAATGGCACAAATTTCCATTTATTATGGAGTTATTATGGAGGTTTCGTCTGTTAACCATGGTTACCAAGGACACATATCGTCATTTCATTAGATCAAAATGGCTTCCCAGGTGAGGACATTGCTGCTTGTAAGATAGCGCCCTGATCAAACATCAAGAACTTCATGGAGAGTGGTTCAGTTGCATTAAAGAAGGCTTCAGGGCGTCCAAGAAAGTCAAGCAAGTTTCAGGACCGTCTCCTGAAGAGAACGCAGATTAGACGGAGCTTGCTCAGGACAGACAGAGGGCAGGTGTGAGTGGATCTGAACTCGCGGCGAGACGAAGATTTTTGGAGGATGGCTTGCAAAGAAGAAAAACATGAAGGACAGATTGACGTTCATAAAATATATTGGGGATATATAATATATATAAATCTATATGGGATATTCTCAATCCCACTGAATGACTGTTCATTGGTCAGTCCTCAAAAAGAGGGTGGACAAAAAACGCTGAAGAAACTGTGATGACCTCCAAGCACTGATTAGGCAGATTTCGCCCAGAAAGTCATATCCAGTGTAGAACGACCTGCTTGTTTATATTAACCGCACTTTTGTGCCTCCTTTCGACTCGAAAGGAATCGTTTTCCACTCATGTATGCCCTAAACACTTTACAATTACATCGACTCCTGTTTTACGATATTTAGGCTTTATGATGGGAATCTGATAATAAACTTAATAACACATTTAGCACAAACTGTACTTCATTTTCGACTTTGATTTCCGATCTTTTTCCTCAGGCAAGAAATGCACAGCACCATATGTTTGGCTTAAAGTTGCTGGAATAAAAAGCTGCACCTGGCTCGTAAAAAGGAATCAGTTTCTATTATCGAATCGTCAAATTCGATAAATCGTTCTTCTCCTTTTAGTCTGATGGGGCCATGGGTTGTTCGGTTGTTTTTCATATTGTAGTTCAATCAATCCTGAGAATGAAGAACTGCTCTGTAGTGTCTGCACTGAGACGACGCTAAATGGATTGGAAGTTGGGGCCAGTTCCAAAAGATAACGAGACCTGGTGTTAGCTTTGCTGACCCCGCTAATACTCCTGCTCAGATGAAAGAGATTGGCAGATAATGCACCAAAGGTGCAGAGACAAACCTCTAAATCGTTGGAGTACAAAATCTCGTGGGCTGGGACAAATCATTCTAATGGTTTGGTTCATACTCACAGTAGAATGGCAGAGAAATCCAAACACCACCATGACTATGACGGGAGTGAGAATGAGGCCGAACACCAGCCCGGCTAAACACACGTTGATCGCGGCTATGACCAGGTTCTGTGCTGTGACCAGTACTGAGCATGCCCAGCAGTCCAGAGAGCCCCTCAGTTCGAGTGGAGCCTCAGTACCTCCAACCTCTGGCCCGGAGTACGGGGGAGGGACCACCACCCTGGAAACACTGATGGGAGTCCCAGCTGCAAGCGTGGAGGCCCTGGAACTGCTGTGCTGTAGATGGACCTGCTGATGATGCTGGGGGGTCGGTGGGAGGTCCTCGGAAAGATCCAGCATCTGGTGTTGAGCTTCTCTCTCTAGCGTGTCAGTCATACTCATGATTACCTGTAAACGGGGAGTTACGGGCGGTGCCGTTACTAATGAAGTTATAACACGATATAAAACGATCATTGCATTACAGTTTCACTATTCGTGATCATGTAGTGAAGTCTCGAGTTTTGAATCGCATTGTTTTGCTGTTATCAGTTCCAGTTATCATATGGAAGCACTCAGAATTACAGACTGTAGTCCATTTGTAGTCCAAGATGAGGTTCAGTAGTCAAAATGTCTGGGGAAAGATCCAGATCATGGTACACTGGCTCTGAGCCAGCCATAACAAAGCAGCAATGTTAAAGCTGTACAAATGAACTATAATGAGTTTAGAAAATCACTTGGTTGGATTTAAATTCGTTAGATGGAGCTCCTAACGAGGGGCTTGATCCTTCCAATAAGCCGAGGTTCATCAGCCTTAATTAAAAACGAGGATTTGGATTTAAGCTCTAAATTTCAGAGAGTGGGTAGTGGGTAGAGAAAACGGATTCGCGGCTCGACTGAAGAGCAACGGCAACAACAATGAAGTGACCGATCTTGTAGCTGGTTTGGATTTTAGGGATCAGTCAGGAATGTTAGGGATCAGTTATACAGCATCAGCAGCTTCGTCTCTTCCATCGTTTTCGGATTTTCTCCGTCGTTTGCCGGCGTTTAAACTCGCCGTCTTTATTTAAACACCGTCCACGGCTGATCGGAGCTTCGTCCCTGGATCTGTGATCTTAAATGCCCAAATTTCAGAGCTTCAGATAATGCCTTTTTTTAATTATAACGGGATTCATTAACATCGGGATCCCACTCTGATCTTAGTAACAGCCTGAATTATGAATCGGACTGAATTGTTTTTAATAGATTAAAACTTCTATGTAGTTCAGTCAATAGCTTAGTGATGATTTCCTGTATAATAAACAGTTATTATATAAATTCGGATCCTCGACTGTTTGGACTGAAGCAGCCCAGACTCTGATGATGATGATGATGATGATGATGATGATGATGGGGGAGCAGTAGCGGGGGAAACGTAGATTTGAACGATTTTCTGTCGTCTTCATTTAATTGAACAATGAACGGTGATAACAGAACTGCATAGGAATCACAACCATCCACTCGAGGTTTGTGTTATAATGTGAGATACTAACGCTCGTCTGTAAGTGTTTTATTAAGTGTTTAATACGCTCCGCTGCTGCGCTATCGTGATGGAGACCTTTGCGTCACTGCTTTCTCTGCAGCCTCCATCCCTTCATGCCGCTGGTGGCTTCCTGCAGCGGTCAGCGCCAGTTCCCGTGGCCCGGAGGCAGCGATGACTCGGACTCAGACGAGGGCGGCATGACGACGAGAGACGTCAGGGAGGAAAATGCACTTGTGCTGTGGTGGGCGGGGCCAATGGGATCGACCAGTGAAGAGGCACAGGCACAAGAAATGACAAGTTAACAAATGGTGCCTCCTAACAGCTTCTGTTCAAACTGGACCAGATCTTCAACACGGCCCGATTTGAGAAAGTATAACGGGGTTTTCTAAAGGCTGCTTTTATAAAGGACCTTTTAACTCATGGGGACGGAGGATTTCACAGACTTTAAACGTAATGTAAGAGCAATTATTTCATTTTTATTCAGTCCATTAGTGAATGAACTGAACCAAGGCTGCTCGATTTTTTAGGCCAGAGATCCAGGTCTCCATTCAGAGCTAAGAAGAGGCGTGTGTGCGTGTGTATATGCGTGTGCGTGTGCGTGTGTGTCATACCCTCTGTTCATGATGATGGATTTTACAGTCGATAAAAGACATCCCTGTTTATTTCTGAAGTGCAAACAACGCGAAACATCGAAACGATGCACGTGTTTTTGGAATAAATTGTTGAACAAACAATGTCTTTTGCTGAAATTAAAATAACTCAAACACAGAGGTTTACCTTGAAACAAAATGTCGACAGAAACTGTAGTTTTCCTAAATGGTAAATTAGCTGTAAGGAAACAAAACAGAATCGTGTCAGGCAGAGAAAGAAAAACGACAGAGAGCGAATAAAACGGAGAAAGAATAAAACTCCTTAGTTATTGACTTTGAGCAAAGAAAAAGGAAGGAAGTCATAACGAGTTAGAAAGAGAAGCAGAAAGTAAAGGTAAGGGAGAAGGAGAAGGAAAACAGAAACGCAGACAGAAGGACGGAAGCAAAAAAAAAGTTAGTGGGCGACTTTAACACTCTGAGCAAACTTCCATTTGAGAAGAGACGAAAAGAAAAGAAGGGGAAAGAAATCTAAATGGAAAGTAAGAAAATAAGACGACAAAGAGAAAGAAAAACAGTTATACAAATAGAGAAAATAAACCGGAAAGAAATGAAGACAGAAAAAAAAAAGGAAAGAAAGAAAATTAGTTATCGAATTCCCTTACAGGAAGAAAATACAGGAAGAAAAAGAAAGACTTTCGGATACAGAAATAGAGAGAAAAAGAAAAGACGTGAAGGAAAATAAAGACGTAAAGAAATAAGGAGAGAGAAAGACAGAAAAAGAAATGCTCGGTTATTTAAAACACGACGGAGCTACAACAAAATGAAAGCATGCATTTATTTGTGAAGAATAATTCAAAACAATGCCTAGTTTTCTCGTAGAAAAATGTAGAAATTTAAAAAAGCATCTCTAGTGCTCTGCAATTAAAAGGCACGAAGTCCCACAGAGCCCTCTGGTGTTCGTAAAACGCAACTGCATTTGCACGTGATGATGCGCGTCTTACTATTTTTGCATCACGACGCATCGTTCGATCCTTAATCGACGGTAGTGTCGTTTGCGGTCGGGCATAAACTGCGCGCAGATCCTTCCTCCTGTTTTGATGAATCCGGAGCAGGTGCTCGTTTAGGAAACGCTGAGGTTGGAGATGAGAAAGGAGGCGCTGATGGGAGTGTAAGCTGTCAGGGTTGTGTCGAAACGCGTTGTGTGTTCTGTTCTGTCCATCTGCTTGTGCAGCTCCTCAGAGAAACGCCCATGTTTATTACCTGTGCTCTAGTGCTGCTGGCTGCATCTGCAAACGGCTTTTTATAGCACTGCCTTTACTGCCAACGCTCCCAGCCCGACTGGATCCTCACGCCGGGACGTGCTTTGTAAAAGAATGAGGTGTGTGTCACCTGGTGAGGTTTTTTCTTGTCCTATTTTTGTATCCTGTGCTCTCTCTTTTTTTTTTTTTTTTTTTTTTTAGGATTTGTGGTGCCAGGTGTATTAAACCCGGGCGTGTTTGCTATGCACAGAGCTTGCGCTGGAAGATCGTTATTCATCTTTATTCGCCGTGTCCCTTTAAACAGCGGCCCCTTATAACGAGCGTCTTTGTGGCTTATCTGAGGCTAATTCTGTGCTTTCTTTTCACTCATAAGATGTAAAAAAAATGCATTTCGGGATGATAAGTTAAAGAAAGATGCCGTCGCACAGGCTGTTGGTAAAGCAGTAGGTGGGAGGGTAAAAAGGATTTCGTTTATCGCTTCCCTCAAGTCGGCAAATATGTCACTGCAGATGAAGCACTGCTCACAAAAAACATTTTCAATCATTTATGTTTACAATACAGTCAGATGAGTCTAATCTTTAACTAAAGATGGCACAGTGGCCCAAGAAGGTGCCCAGGAGTACGGTGACCCGGTGACACTTCCAGGGCAAAAGTTCAAATGCAGCTATGGCCAGCTGAGAGGGGAAGAGAGCTGAAGGATAATCTCCTGTTGCTGCAACAGCGACCCCTGTGGGCAAAAGAGCTGGCATCCCGACAAGGGCACACTTCTGTCTGCACCCTGTGTTCTGCTGGATAGGCGTCAGAACCCTGGCTCTAATAAAAAAGAAGAAGAAACATTGAAAGAGAGACAAAGAGAGAGAGAAAAAGAACACGAAGACTAAGATGCCCTGCTTACAGAAATGAGGGGATATTTTAAAATGAATATGAAGTTCTTTGATTTTATTTCATTAAACGAAATAATCAGAAAAGCAATGAAAAGTCAAAGTTTTTCGATTATGCAAGTGAGATCCAAAATAAATTACGGTGATTAGTAAGTGATATATTCATGGGGGTGAACTGGAGCAGGTTAAACTGGACCAGGGTGCCCCCACATTGTGTTCAGTAAGGTGTATGATCACCCAAGAGGGTCAAAACACACTGACCGTGACGGGGCCATGGACAGGATCAGATTATCCAGCAGATCTTGTGGCTCCTCTTCATGTTCATTTTGAAATCTAAACTCATTTTTGTGAGCGGTGTAATATATAAAAAAATGCAAGAAAAAGAAAGACAGAAAGACGGACACAAAGTCAGAGAAAACAAAGAAGAAAGAGAAATACAGAAAACATAGGAACACGAACAACGGAGAAAAAAAAAGGAATGGAAATACGGAAAGAGAAAGTCAGAAAGAAAAAAAAAATCAAACGAGAAAACAAAGGCCAGAAAGAAATGAAAAGGCAGAAAAAGAAATGGGAAGATGGAAGAAGAAAAGGAAAAAAAAAAGAAAATGTCTCAGTTATTGACATTCTGCCTTTAATACTTTGAGCTGCTTCCCTTTTCCAGCACGATTTTTTTTAAATCTCCTGTATTGTTTAATGCACTGGGAGGAACAGAGAAAAGAATCAGTACAGAATGACTCCAGGGCCCAGATCCTGTCCAGTGCGTCTGCGGTTTGAAATGGGAATTCAATTCAATTCAATTTTATTTCTATAGCGCTTTTTATAACGTAGCATCGTCTCAAAGTAGCTTTACAGTAATACATGATCTAAAAGGCCAATTCCAAACTGAGCCCAGGGCGACAGTGGCAAGGAAAAACTCCCCAAAATGGTAGGCAGAAACCTTGGGAGGAACCAAGACTCAACAGGGGACCCGTCCTCTGAGTTAGAACAGCAGTGACCTAACAAGCGTGATCACACACGCGCAAACGCACGCACACACACACACACACACGCACAAAAACTGACATCTTCCCTCTGCTCTGAATCTCAAAGATTAAACGGTAGAATTTCCTATTATAACTTATTGTAATTGCAAATATAAGTTGATTAGATTGCCATTAAGCACCGCATACCTGTGATAAACGTGGTCTTACACAATCATGTCCTGAATCCAGACTTGCCAATTCACACTAAACCCCATGACAACTGGTGTAATGGTTTAATGGTGTAAGTGGTATAAACATGAATGGTTCGGAATGAAGTTACTTTGGAAAAAAATACCAATTATAAGTGATTCTTAACATATATTTTACAGGATATTCAGTTCAAGAAACGGCAAATAATCTGTTTTTATACGTCCATAACACCGTGTGTAACTGGGTATCACGCATGCTTCTTGCAGCCTGTTTTCATTGATGCTGTTTTTCTTTCTCACTTCCATTTTCCTCTGCGCAAACCTTTTGATTCAAGCCATATGTTCTACCATGAGTTCATAAACCGTAAACCAATAGTCTATATGTGGTTATACACAAGCTCGCTTAGCTTCCAGTGACTTAGAACAAAAAGGAAAAAAAAAGATTGAATCAGGTCTTAGTACAGAAATTCCCTTTATCATATACAATTCAGAAAGTCTAGACAATTGTCAAGTTACTTAAAAGTGAACATGGAAATGCACCGTCATTGATTCAAGCCTTAGATGTTACCTTAAACGTTCCTGCGGTACTAAAACCATCCTGTACATTATCCATTATAGATTCCAACCAACATGAAACATGAAAGCCAAACACAGAATGGGAATGAAAGAAAATGTTTGCATAGCTGGCACAATTATTTAGGCATAATAATACGATGGGCATAAAAGTATGACGGGCTTGGTGTGCGCATCTGTGCTTGATTTCGGTCCCTGGATTTCCCTGAGCTTCACCATCTCCCATTAAGCGATCCATTGAAGCTTTAGCAGACTGTGACTCAGACTCATACTGACTTAAGACTTTCAGGAGAGTCTGCACTCGCTCATTCGTTCTCCACTTCCTCTTGTACCCGTCTCCGTCTCTTACTAGTCCTGAGGGGTTCGTCAGAACATGTGACACACCTGACTCAATCCAGGAACAGCATGTGCAGTCTTGATCTGAAACAAATGAACCCTCTTTTTTTCTAACCTATGTCCAAAAGCAAACTGCATTGCAGATGTTTACAAATTCTTGTTTACGGCCCCCAAACGAACTCTTACATACAGGACAGTATCCCAGACAAACACAAGGTTTAATAACCGCATAACGTTCACAGAATTGATTCACTGAATCCATTGTTGATTCCCGACGCCAGATGAAGGAACACTAAAGCCAGTGGAGGGCGACGTGCCAATCTAACAGGGTGAGGCCACCCTAGAGTGGAAAGGTTGGGCTAAGAAAAAGGGAGAAGGAACATATCAATAGCTGGAAGATGAAGAGGGAGGGAGGGAGGGAGTGGAAAGAGGTGGGAAATAGTCAGTCCTGGCAAGAGATAAGCTAATGAAGGGAGGAGGGAAAAGCGGAGAAGGTGAAGAGATAAAAGAAAAGGGTGCAGCAGAAAACGGATAATGGAAATCAAGAGGAATGAAATGCGTGGGTACGGAAAACGACCAGTGACAAAAAGGACGAGTTAGAAATCACGACTGCGCCATCAGACAATGCTCCAGAGGTTTATAATACACTTTATTCTGACTTTTCAGAATTATATTCAGCTATGTACATGTATAAACATATGTACAGTTGATCATAGCCCTCATCTGAACAAAATCCTACTACAAATGGACGTCCTGTATGTACTGTGTCTGAGCAGAATGGTAACGGCATTATAAATATGAACTGCAACAGCTTACTCAAGTGTTTTGTGAGGTACGCCAACTCGATCAAAATACAGGACGACACACACTGTCCCTAGTGAAAATAAAGGATAAAAAGTAAAAAAGCCCCCTAAAAGGTTTAGAACTATGAGATTTAATAAGTTTTTAAACAGGCAAAATGTTGGGTTCACAACCAGCAGGTGGCACATATCAATAAAGCTTTAAAAATGTAAGTTTTAAGAGAACCAAGTCTGAACAGTCATCAACTCACATGTAAAACAAGAGAAAATAGTGGCAAAAAGGAACACGGAGTACGTTTACATGCACTTAATAATCATTTAACTAGAGAAAATGAGATTTCGTCAGTAATTCGATTAGTGAGATTACAGGCATTCAATAAATCAGAAATGCTTAAACATGACTCGGGCAGTATTTGGATTTCTACTTTGAAATCAGTCAATAATCTCACAAAAAGGAATTTCAATAATTAAATACTGAAATTCTTTCCTTCAAGCGTGAACTGCATTTCAATACGAAAAGCCATTTAGTTTTATTCCAGGTCAGCAGATCCTCAGAGAGAAATGCGTACCAGGTCTAGGTAGAAACTCCATAAGAAGCAAAATCTCAACTAGAATAATCAGACCCGGCAACCGCATTAGTGTCTTGATAGCCGCTCTGCATAGATGCAAAAGCAATTCGATTTCTGAGCTAAAATCCACTTCTCATTATTGGATTTCTTATTCTGATCTTAATCTGATATCTTGATCAGAGTATTCTGTGATCCAGTTAATTAAGTGCATATAAGCATACTCAAGTGTTTGCAAGTACAAGTACTCTGCAAGTGGAAGCTTTGAGCAAAACGTATCACCCCATAAGCAGGTGACATAAACATAAGTCAACCGGTGTGACCACAGATTATTGCTCTGCAAGGTCATGTAACAGTCAACACATTTTACAGAAACGCTTACAAAAGTAATGCAGTCTTTAAATACAAGCGATGGTGCGTTAAGGTCCTTGCTTAAGGACTCAACTGTGGCAGCTTGGCAGAGGTGGGATTTGAACCCAGGACCATCAGGTCCATAGTCCTGTCCCTTAACCGCTAGGGTATTGCAGTCTGTTTAATAAAAAAAAAATGTTTAAGTGTGTTTTGCTGAATAATCGCTGTGATTCTCTGCAAATGTGTGAACAGTGGCAGTAAAACATATATAACAAGGAAAAAATGGGCTTATAAAGTTTTTCTTACTCATTCCAATGCTATGCTTTAGCCCTAATAATTTACATGTGTGGTGATCAGAGGGAAACGTTCACATCTTGAATACTGAGGTCAGCATGGGGGCAGAAAAAAAAAATCTATGAGAATGGCAGTCTTATTAAAACAGTGCTCTACCGCCTCCAGGCTTTTAATTACAGACTGAGTGTATGCCATGAGACTGCAAGGAGAGAGAGAGAGAGAGAGAGAGAGAGAGGGAGAGAGAGAGAGAGAGAGAGAGAGAGATAGAGAGAGAGAGAGAGAGAGAGAGAGAGAGAGAGAGAGAGAGAGAGAG
>JAUZST010004886.1:0-15972 GCA_034779995.1 Parotocinclus haroldoi
CAACCAATACTCAGCAAAAATACATTTCCGCTCACACATTCCGCTCGGTGGGTAGCACCGCTGCCTCACAGCAAGAAGGTCCCGGGTTCAATCCCAGGGTGGAACGGCCTGGGTCCTCTCTGTGTGGTGTCTGCGTGGGTTTACTCCGGGTACTCCGGTTTCCTGCCACAGTCCAAAGACATGCGTGTGTGTGCACTACAATGGATTGGCGCTTCTAGGGTTGTTCCTTCCCTTGCGCCCAGAATTGCCCCCCATGGATTAAGCGGAAGATACTGGATGGATGGATGGATAATAGGATAGTATTGTTTTCTGACTATGAACATCGCTTAAGGACACGTAAGCATTGTGTTTAAGCATAATTAGCTTTAAAAAAGACTTTAAAAAGTGCGTTACGTCCATTGTTTAATCAATTATGTGAGCAAAAAAACCATCCCTTACCCTTAGATTCAGGCTCAGGTTCTGGAACAGAAGAAAGAACACTGATACACTATTTGCGTTTTTGTTTTATTATTAGATCAATATATAAAATCAACCATTGATTCCCTAATATAAAAAGGCCCTTCCCTAATACACAAAGGCTTTGTAAAGCTTACAGGAAATAAATGTAAGGTGTTGGAACTTACGTACAAACGGGTTGCCTGAGATGCAAAAGATGACGACAAAGGGTGAACTGATCCATCCTGCCCTTCAGAACCCATGCATTTTGGCCCACTGTGCATCCTCAAGCCATTTGAGCTTTATGAAAGAAAATCAGGCAAAAAGTGTCTGCACGACTTGTTTTTAAAATCGGCATCATTTTAGGCGGAGACATTTGTATCTCATTTCTTTCTATTGCCTTATAGTTTCTAGACTTCTATTATCTACGTATTATTATCATATAGCTGAACGGAACGGAAAATCTGTTGTGTTACCTATTTTATAACTAACTTAAATATTATTATTAATTTAAATGATATTATTTACTTCATTTCACTATTACTTTAATATACTTTTAAGTATTTATTTAATTCACATCTGGGCCACCCATGCATGTCGGTTCCCTTTTTGAGTCTTGGTCCTCGCAAGGTTTCTTCTTTCTACTTTCAGGGAGTTTTCCCTTTCCGCTGTCGCCCTAGGCTTGCTCAATTTGGGATTGGCCTTTTAAGATCATATAAGATTGTAAAGCTGCTTTGAGACGATGCTCCGTCGTAAAAAAAAAAAGCTCTCTCTCATTTTTTTTTTTTTACTTTTGAGATCAGAAGTTGAAGCTGAAGTCGACTTCGCGTTTACCTCCTTCACCCTTGCACGCTTTATAGCATATTACTCCCACTTGGAGGAAGGGGCAGTCATTTCCAGCTTGCTGTGACCCTCGTAGTCGCTCTGAATTGCGCTTTGATGGTTCATGTAAACGCGTTGAGAAAATTCTTTGCTTATTGGTTGCGTTTTTTTCCCCAACCCCATCTCCATCTTATCCGTCGCAACACTTGACGCTGGGAGGAAACCTTCGGTCCGGAATTTATTTCTGCAATGGCATGTGAATGGTTCATCAGTGTGCTCGATCCATTTTACACGTTTGATGATTAGCAGTAGCAGACAGTGCGCATCTCCATTAAAATCAGGATTTAAGGATTACTTTGGGTAAGAATCAAGATCCAAGATCCTGTGGGCAACAGCACCAAAAGTTCTGCCATCTCCTACCGGTTCGGAGGCATTTTAATTTGCCCTAGATGCCAACCCTTGGTTCCCTGGACTTTACCAATTACCAGTTCAGAGCAATTTGCAACGTGTCAGGACTCCACTCTAGTCCCCAAATATTAGGATTAAACCCTGGTCCTTGGGATCACGAGGTTGAAAGGCAATCGTGGTTGTACCGTCCATTACAAAGGCAGAGGTTAAAGTCAAACCAACGAGACCCAGAGGTTTCCCCGAGAAGGCTATAAAATCTCAAGTGGCTCGTTCATTTGTCCATACAGAGCTACTGGGTAACTCATTAAACTGACACACACTCCTTTCTGCCTGGACCGGTTCATGGGCATACACACCTTGATGTGATGAGTCAAATAGCAGCTTGCGTGTCACCTGCCATCAGTCATGTTGCTATTAGGATGTCTGTTTGTTTTCGCATGTGGGTTACCACTGGCAACACTGAAATGTATTAATATTAGATTTAGTTCTGCCATTTGACTTTTGGACCTATAGTATTAGCTTTGACCCAGGAGGGTCCATTTCATGGTGGGATTCCGGACTGAACCAAAAACCTCAGGATCTATGCTTCCTGCGACTGGTTCTTTGCTCGTTTTGACCCTCTTATGCTGGTGTGGGTCAACAGGTGTGGGGGTCAAGAGCTCAAATCCAAGTAGAACATCATTAAGACGGAACACGCCAAAAACCCACCCAAACAGCATGGCCTCTCTGTCCTGCTCTCTGTTCGTTGGCTGGTCTCCTGGAAAATAGTTGAGAAACCCCACAATTCTGGTGGCCAAAATGTCCTTACAAACATGGTGGACATGCCGTTTGATCGACGTAACACTGATCCAGGGGTTACAACCCCCCAAGTGGATGCATGGGACCAAGCCTAAGAGGTTCTTCATGGTGTCCCACATGAAAATCATCGAAAACCATCAAGCCCAGGAATGTATTAGATATGTAGTTTTCGCTGGCTCCACTGTGATTGGACTGGATAACCAACTTTCTACAGACTCAGTTACGACAGCCTGAAGGTTTGTGTTTGCATTCGGTCCACTGGACGATAAGCGAGCACTTAAATGTGTACTTAAACGTGTGTTTATTACCTGATAAACAAAGGCCTAATGCTGCTTTATACGTGTGATAAAAGAACAAGCTGAATAAATAAACAATGGACACAAAGGGAGTTCTAAAAAAAGCTACTCAACTAATGGAGAGAGTTGTCATAGAGTCATAGACCTGCCTCTTTAAATTGAAAAAGCTCTATAGACTCTTTATGGCCATAAGTATGGAGGTATTGAAGGATTAATCAGCATCTCACATACAGACAAATCAAGGCTCCCTTTGCTGAAGAGTTATCAAACATCAGCTTATATTACACTACGAGGAATTCACTCGACTGTATTAAGATTATTAATCACTCACTGTTATTTTTTAAGACTCTGGGCATGCAGTGTGTTTTTCTTTTCACCCTCATGAGGATGTTTGCTGATAAACAAGTGTGAGCCAGTATGAAGAATTAACAGTAAGTGTTTGTGAAAACAGATAACGTCACTACCCTGAGAGGACATCATGAAGTGGGCTTCAGCTCCTTTCTGTAACCACGACTCCCGGCCACCTGGGCGTGTCATCTTACTGGGTCCAGTTTCTCACACTGAAGTGAAACACAAGCCACACACACACACACATAACTATAGAACTGAGCGGGACCATGACCCATGAAACGTTTACACCTAACACAAGAATCACAGAAGTCTTTGAGATGTGGACGCTAAGCTGAGCGATTTTGTTCTGCACCAGCTACCAAGGCTCGTCAAGCTTTTGGACCAGCCCAGAGCCCACAACCTATTCCTGAACCACTCTAGGGGTACAAAATTAGGGCAGGTGGTTGAGAATCATTGGGCCTTTAGAAAATGTTTATGGTAGTGTGGGAAGCTGGTTGGGGTTCATCCCCCGATGTTGCAAATGCGACCCGTACCGTGCACTCAGAGGGACTGGTGTCCCGTCCAAGGCAGGTTTAATCCTGCATCCAAAGGGGATGGGCGCCAAAGCAATGGAAACCCTGACCAGGATAAAAAGGAGAAAAAATGTCAAACTCATTGCAAATGATTGGTACTATGGATCAGAAAGTGCAGGGTTCAAATCCCACCTCTGCCAAGCTGCCACTGTTGGGTCTTTACCCAGTTGGATTTGCTAAGGCTTTTTAAGTTGTAAGTGGTTCTGGGTAAGAGCGTATGCTCAGTGCCTAGATGGGTGCCCGGAACCAGTCACGAGCAGGAGTCCAGTCCAGAAGACCCTGCTTTGGCAACGTTCTAAATGGGGAAGGATATGGAATTGCTTTTGAGTGCGCATAAAAGAGTGTGAGTAGACAAAATGGAACAGTTTGTTTGTAAACTGGCAAAGATTTGTCACCAACTGGTGTCACAGGAAATCTGGTTTAGCTTTCCATTCATTATTGCTTCATCGCCAAATCCACCAAACTCCACTTTCCTTATTGGTCGCTGAAAGTCTCCAGAAAGCAAACCTTTGCCGTGTCGTCTCACTCCTGGTCTGAACTCAGGGTTGGGCAGCTGTATATTTGGAATGGCTCAATGGTTAAGACTCTGGACTGACAAATGGTTGAGCCATAACCTTAAGCCACAGGTTGAGTCTACTAAACGAACGTGATGTCGAAAAGCTGCAGCTTTAGGCAACAGTCTACTATTTGGAAGATCGTGAGTCGATCTGTGAGATCCCGAGACACCGTAGCCTCACAGACAATTAGGTTAAGGGCGTCTGCTGAGCACTGTGAAATACATGATTACGTTATTAACACATTAAGTAATGCATCTCAACATTCCATGTCACAGGATTTTTAAGAGTGCGTTATTATGTATTACTAAACAGATGTTTGGTTTCTGGGCAGGAGCTCCATGAAAAGGACATGGCAGGAATCCAATTCACATCTATAGCTGCAATGTTGCTGAGCCGGTCCCGTCCTGCCTTTTCTTTATGTATTGCTGCTTAAATGCCAAGGGAAAAAGTAAAAATAAAGCATTCGGCTCTCGCTCCCTCCCATGACTGGCTGTGTTTAAGTGAGGCGAAGCCAGCTCTGTCTCTGGGGATAAGCACCAGAGCCCCGGTGCACAAACTTTTGCACAAGACTGTTTAAGCCATCTAGTCTGGTAGCCCAGGATCCTCGGATGCAGCCCATTGCAGATTGGATAGGTCAAATATTAATGTTAAATATAACGTGTCAAATATTAATATTAACTCACTTTGCGTATTATTCAGTAGGGTTGCCAGAATTAGGATTTTTGTGCCGGGAAATAAAAGCGGTCACGCGCGGGGTCAGCTAGGATGCGGACTCTATACTGGTCTGCTGTGGTTAAGGAAGAGCTAAGCCACAACGGCGGCTTTTTGGCTGAACACCCTGCCAAATTCTGCTGAAGCTGAACTTGAAAGAAATTAAGTGAACCCCTGGACATTTTAGAAGGACTTTGCCTTTAAGTGATTTATTAGGCTTTATTAAGGACCTTCAGTGACTGAAATGCTTGGAAACGTTTTATGGGACGGTTTGCACTACATGTGACGCGTTTTACCTCCCTGCATTTTTATATGCCATGTGTAGTTTAGCCACGTGATTTTGTTATTGCAATTTTATTCGTGAAGGTGTTTTTAATTCATTTTTCATGCCTTTTTAATTCCACAGGACTACACACTCTGCGCATATATATATATATATATATAAATTGTATACAGGTTTTACTTGGAAGATTTTTTGACCGGTAATTTTCCATAAATGCTTGAGTAAAATATTTGAGCACTCCTTCCACCTATGTAATTCGAGTTACTGATGAGTTACTGAGATGAGTATCTTTTTTACTTCTTTTAACGCCATTCGTCAACTTTACATGCGAGAAGTATTAATTTGACAAACGACTAATAATTAATCCTAAAGAGGAAGTTCAGAGTGCATCATTTACAAGAATCATGAACTGTACATGTTCAAATCCAAATTCTCTGCATTTATCTGCCGGTTTGTTCCTGTTAATCTTCTTCAGCATTCCTGTTTCTCTTAACACCAGAAACCTTTTGTTTGTAAAACGGCCTCACCCAAAAGAAACACCGGCAGAGATTACACTAGCCTATCCCAGAGCATGATCCCGTACACAGACTGAAACCCACAGGCTAAACCATTCCAAAACCTGATGTTTGGGTTTGTGTCACAACCTGAGTGCACACGCAAACGCACACGCACACACACACACACGCACACGCACACGCACACACCTAGTCGCTTCTTAACTTTGAGGTGTGTGAGAATAATGCAAGGCGTATGCTGTGTCTTATAGGAAAGGCATGTGCTTGAAAATAAAACGGCTCAGGTGTGCGCAAGAAAACAGGAGCGGTGAAAGGAGTGGGCGGGGCTGACACCGGGCGTCAGGTAAAAATAGGCCGTTATAAAAACGGTTCACCTTTCAGTTCGCTTCAGCGGCCCTGGGACGAGGTCTACCAATCTCGCCCTCCTTGGACAAACAATGACAGTCCATTAAGTATTAAGCGCTGGGACGGATTGCGAAAAAAAAAGGGTGTTTACTGATACCTACAGCGTTACTCACTCGACTTTTTCGTTTTAGCTTATGTACTCACAACACGGTGCCCTTTCACAGTGTACGCCCTCTGTGGTTTAGTCATGTGGGAGACGTTCTTATAAACAGCTGATACCGGGTTAAGAGTCTCGCTCAAGAACCCAGAACCCAGTAGGAGCAAACGGACGGAGATGGGATTTGGACTTTCCGGTCCACAGTAAGACAGTTTGGAGACGTTACGCGCTTTTACGATGATTATGATGTATTTAATGGGATTTCTGAAATATTAAAATACAAAGACCCTGCCCTGTGCATGAATACAGAGTAAGTCAAGTCACAGGACACCCTCTTACTTTAAGATTATTATATATCCGATGACCCCGGTAAGTCATGGGTGAGATGTCCTTTTTGGGCCATACCCGGAACATGGGCGCCATCTTGAAAGCCGCCATATTGGATCAAGGGCAAGTTTTGTTTTTTTTAAATAGGAAGGTGGTCGTGTAGGATATCAAACAAGATCAGGATCGTCTCAGAAATCGACTGGTGCGATCTGATTTGTAATATCTGTAGTTCTTCAAAAGTTATCAGCACAAAGCTCAAAACTTTTGCTGCTCATCAAAGGTAACTGCAACTGGAATTGATGAGTCCGATGCATCACGGCAACAGATTTCAACAACGACACCCAGGAAGATCACAGCTTCACACGGCACTGTTACCCCTCCTGACCAAAATCAGAGAAACCGGGACTGTGATCGACAAGAAACGTCGTGATCGACCGAAAAAAAGAAAAAAAAAAAAAGAAAACAGAAAGCCTCACCAACGGTTTTGGCGGTCGTGTCCCGTGACTTTTGACTCACCCTGTACAAAACTTTTATCCATCATTTCTGTGCCTTTGAAAAATGTACAAATCAAAGCGTCGGACGCTTGTTGGGGCTTGTTCTTAATGCTCATTGGTCGGTTTGGTACCGGGTGCCCAGTGATCGCTTTATCGGTTTTGATCTGTGGTCATTTCCACGCACTGGACAGAAGGTCGTAGGTGACCTGGGAGATGTCAAAGGCGTGATGCTTGTGATGACACGACAGCATGGCGTCCAAGTCGATCTTTTGAGCCGGGCTGTAGAGAAGACGGGCGCGCTGAGCCTCTGTATTCTCGTCGGCCCAGACCGGAGCGGGCATCTCGGTCAAAAACAGCAAGGGGAACACGCTGTTCATGTACACGCTCTCAAACAGGTTCTTCAGCGCAGTCAGATCCTTCTGTAACACACACACACACACACACGGGGTTTGTACAGACATTTTCTAGGGTACTGCATCATCAGGAAGTTACTCACACGCGCGCACATTCGCACGCCTTCTTCTTCCTCAACATTTTGAAACCGGACTGGTACTGCACCTTGTCAGACCTCTTCAGGCTGTTTTCGGACTCGAGCCACGATTTCTGGGAAAAATCGCAGGCAGAGGACTCACTTAGTTACACAAGACCAATCACAAGGTTTAAGTCTGCGTGCTCGAGTCCTCACCCTGAAAACATCCATCAGGTCTGGCTGGTCTAGAACCTCAGGGAAGGTGGCAAGAACTGGACTGCAGATCAGATCTGGAAGTGAATCAGCAACAGCTTCAGGTTGGTAAACCGCCAAACCGCGCCCTAGTGAGTGTAGACATGTCTATTTATAGAACACATCTGAAAGACATCCAGTGTCTAAAAGGTGCTGCACAAATAAAAAAGGACCAGGTACAGAAAACATGCAACAGTTCAAACTTAAGACCCAAACAAATGTAGCTTAGAAAACTCTAAAAGAAGAACGCAATAATATGAACAAAAACAAAAACATGTTCTCCCCCGTTTTATGATGGCCCTGCTTATGAAAGTTCTACTTTACCAAAATAAATAAACATAATTTAAAAAAAAAAAAAACGGTAATAAACGTAAACACACCCTCTGCGAAACAGTATTCTGCGTTTTTTTTTTTTTTTTATTTCCATTTTTCCCCAGGCACGACACAGGGAGCCGCACGTGGCGGGAGTGATGAACTCTGGGAAATGTAGTGAGGGAAATTCCTGGTCATCCTGTCAAAATCATCAACAAATTCAACACTTCATTATAAAATAAGCTTTATGCCCTCGTCGTGTCTGCGTGGGTTTACTCCGGGTACTCCGGTTTCCTCCCACAAAAGACAAGACTAGCGTCTTAGGGTAATTGGTGTCTCTAAAGTGGCCCTTAGTGTGCAACTGTGCGCGTGTGCCCGACGATGGGTTGGCGCTCCGTCTAGTGTTGCTCCTGCCCTTGCGCCCGGAGTTGCCGGGTTCCCGTGTGGATTAGGCGAAGTATAACTGATGGATGGATGCTAACGATTTTGTCCATCTGTAGTTTAATGTACGTGGTTTGAAACTACTGCACTTTGGAAGCATAAAGAAGAAGTCCGGGGGACGGGGGACAGAAGGACAAACAAACCCAGTGTTACTGAGCACTGTGAGGACCAAGTGGGGGATTTGATAATCAGTTGTGTGCAGTAAAATAAGCTGTACCTGCGTTCTGCATGGTTGCTCTCTCCAGCAGGAGCGTATCAGCTAGCAGCTGTCTGTACAGAGCCAGCAGGGGAATTGTGGACAGGCAGCCGACCATAGTGTCAGGGAGTAAGCTGGACGGATGGACACACACACACACACACACATACAAATAGAATTATACTTATACAGCACTAAGCTTATTTTAATATGGTGCATACACATTTTTGGACTGGATTAAGCGTACAGTGGCGGCCGGCTCTCGGTCACTTGATGGCTTAACCATAGCTCCTCACATTTCTGTCTTTCATCGATGTGATGCATGAAGTATTTCGGCAGGATAGCGGAATCGTTTTGCCGTTGCTTTCTCCACCCCTCCCCATTTATCCGGTTTCCAGTTACACGGCTGGGGTGTTTGCATACACAAGTCAGTGACAATTTAGAGACTCCAATTAACCTGACATGTCTTTGGACTGTGGGAGGAAACCGGAGTACCCGGAGTAAACCCACGCAGACACGGGGAGGACGCGCAGACTCCGCACAGAAAGGACTCCGCCCGGGGATTGAGCTTGCAATTACATCATTGCACTTTTATTCCAGCTTTTCCTGGTCGCACGGCCTTCTTTTTGCATTCTAGCCCCTGAAAAGATTGATCATTCCACCAGCTAGTGGTTTCTCCCAAAGCTGAGACCTGGACCGACATTAGAGCGTCTGATTTTAGCGATATTCCACAATGCTTGACAAACACTAGCCCATACAGACGTACTTGAGGCGTTCCCCCGTGCGCGTGTTTGGGGATCGGAGCTTAACGACGAGCTTGGGAAGCTTCCTGGACATCAGCATCTGCTGGAGCACACCGGTGGAGGCAGCTGAGGAGAACAGATTAGGTTATACGACCCCGTTAAGACCTCTTTAGAAGATAGAACAGGTCTTCTGGCAACAAACGCTCAAGGTGTACAAAAGGTATTCAATCTGATCAGCACTGACAAAGGTGGGAGGCTTGTGAGGTTTGGCTATTTGTCCACCGAAAGAGTTTAGGATTAAGATTTAGTATGAAGGCGTCACGGAGTTGCACGGGATCAGAAACGAAATACGGGGCGACTGGGTCATGGTTGGGTTTTCCCGGCAGAACGGTAATCCCGTATCCTGCTTCCGAATCCACACTAAAGTAGAGGGGATATTTCAAAACGGATATGAAGCGGGTGAAAAAAAAGTTGTAATTTGATTTTGATTTCATTAAACACTTGCTCAGAAAAGCAAAGGAAAAGTCGAAGAAAGTGGTTCGATCGTGCAAATGAGTTGCAAACTCAGCCATGGTGATCGAGCACCAAGTGATATGTAGGGCTGAATTCAACAAAAACATATCAGACTGGACCACAGTGCCCCCATATTGTTCAGCAGGGTGTATGGTCGCCCCAAAAGTGCCAAACCACACTGCCAGTGATGGGGCATGGACAGGATCAGATTATCCGGCAGATGTGACCGTAAACTCCACCGCATTAAACCTACAGTCCGTGAGATACTGTGCAGGAGGACTCCAGCTCCTGTGCCTACACCTTTGTCAAAAGCTCTGCCACGCTGGCAAAGAGACGTCGCACAAAGTGCACAATCCAGGGGTTCTTTTCCTTTGTCTTCACTGACAGCAAAATGTCCATGAACAGGACCTTCAACATTCCAGTTTGTTCTTGTTATAATGGTGTATAATAGAGTCTTTTGTCAGTATAAGGATATTGCATTGCCCATTGTTTTTCAGAAATGAGTGTGTGTGTGTGTTTGTGTGTGTGTGTGTGTGTGTGTGTGTTACCTCTTTTAGGTGATGTGCCACGTAGGTCTGCTTCTCCTTCATATGGAGTCCCTCCGTGTACAGCGAGCTCTTGTGTTCTACACACACACACACACACACACACACACACACACACACAGAGACACACACAGAGACACACACAGAGACACACAGAGACACACACACAGTTCCAGAGACAGATGAGTGACAGCATTGTGTTTTATTTTTCAGTACTCATCATGACATCGTTCACCAGGCGTGTGCGTGTGTGTGCGTGTGTGTGTGTGTGTGTACCGTAGAGGTATTAGTGTCCCATTTTCATCAAACAGTTTAAGAAAAGCCCATCCGCAGCTCAGATCTCCCTTCTCTCCTGTAGACTAACGGAGACATCAGACATTTATGCTGTACATGGGTTTAAAGGCTTTGACTAACTGGATTATGGTCCTGTATGAACACTGAATTTCTATAAGGTAAGAGCTGTAATGTAGCTGTAAACAATTGCGACACGTTCTTATAGGGCTTTGTGCATTCGATTCTGCTCCGCAAACACACAGCGCGGTCTAACTGCGCCTTTTGCCACAGTTTGTTTATACAGTACTGCTCCTAATAAAAGCGCTCGATGGAAACGATTGCTCTGCATTTTAAAACGTTCTGGTGATCGTCGCAGTACTTCGTGTTTGCCAGGTTATTACAGTGTAATAAATACATAAACGCTTTTCATTATTGTTGCATAATTCGTTCTATTCGTTATTATAATATTAAGAAAAAAATAAAAATACATTTCTGATGTAGGTGACGCCGAGTTCAAACAGGATGCCCAGATCAGGAGAGTCCGAATCGCAGCGGAGGAAGCAATCTCCGTCCAGGAGACACGGCAGCGCGCCACTCACCTAACAACACAGACAGGTGTGTGTTTACAGGTTGCGAAGTGCGATGCTTCTGTGTTGTTTTGTTTTTCATTGCACGTAAAGCCTCTTTTATTTTTGGAAGGCCATCCACAATGTGACCCAGAATTGAACAAAAGGCACGTATATCATTATGGGGTGTTTGGTCCCGTCACTCAAAGTGGTCTAAGACGCCAGTCCACCACCGCAACGTCATGAGTCCCGGAGGTGGTCCTGGGCGGGTCAAGCCTGATGTTGTAAGCTGAACCAGTCCCCAAAGGGCCCTGAAATACATACCAGTCTTTTAGGCACCAGACCTTTTGGTCGTTCCCTGCCCTTCAAGACCCTCCTAGGTTTCTCAGGTATCAGAACCTCATAGGGGATAGGAACTTGGGGTGGTTTGGCACCGTGAACCGTCGAGCCACTCTGATGCCAGGAGTGACCGGGGGTCTGGTGTCAAAGAGACAGAGGTCTATGCTTGCCCCAGCTAGCAGGGATCAGAACTTGTAGTGCCAGGTTTGTATCGCACCTCTGGCAAGGTGAGGTTCTGTTATAAGGTGAGGGTCTTGCTATGATGCACATGTAGAGCAGAAGAATCTGGCAACCTGTCTTTGTCACTTCTAAGTATGAGAGTATTAGAATTAGCTGTACCCGTGGGGAGAAGCTCCACGTTTTCGGGTTGGACGCACTGCACGTGGCCCTCACTGTGTGTATATTACTCAAGACCTGGAAGAAAAACAAAGGGCACACAGTGTGAACAGGAGCGAACGATGCAAATGTGGAAGCATCGGTGTGTACATACTGAGCTCGTACAGGAAAGGAATGCGGTCAGGTGATCCGAGTTCAAACATTTTCATCCGCAATGTACACACTGATAACAACTGGGTTATAAAAGAGGCTACTGGGATGTTTTCCTGCCTTTTATGTTTGTGTAAAGAGTGTGTTACCTGAGTTCCATTAAAGGCGCACAGACGGACGTGGCGGCTCAGGACCTGTAGCCCAACCCCAGGAGGCGGGATCATTCTACAGCTCCACAGAGTCAGGGTCAGAGAGAGGCGAGACGACCGTGTGTGGACCTACACACACCAGCACACACACACACACAAAGAAGTGTATCTGAAAACTTGATGTCCTTGATTTCTCAGTTACAGTCCATAAATCAGGAGGAATATACGTGTGTGTGTGTGTGTGTGTGTGTGTGTGTGTGTGTGTGGCACCTTGCCCGTGTCTGGGTCCATCTGGAGGTCTTTAAAGCACAACTCTGATTGGCTGAGCCTCGGTTGAATGTAATGGCTGGACCTGTAGGCTGTTCCTAAAGACACACATGCAAATGTTTTGTTCTTTCATGTGGACGTCTACAGTCCACAACTTTTGGCACCGCTGGCCCAAACTGCAGCAGTGGATCACCAGTGTTTACACTTGAAGGAGGACGGGCCAGTCAGGGCATCATCCTGCAGCAGTGCGATGGACCGGCGTCCTATGTAGGGCACGCTTACATCTGGGATCGACCCCAGACCCCCTGCTAACCTGCCTAAAACATGAGCTAAGGCAAGGAAAATAAAGTCAATAAATGGGTAGATAGATCAAATAGTTCTGGGTGGTGTCCTAAACGTTCAATATTCCCTACATAGAGACTATTAGGGAGCAAACGTGGTACACCAGTTGGGACGCTCCCTTAATGTGCTGCTTATTCAATTAAGAGCTTGCACTTGCATTAAAGGAAATATTTAGCAACAATTAAGATTTAGGCAAGGCGCAACAAAGAACCAGATAAGATGGAAGACGTGCTCTCGCTTGTACTCTAGGGTCAACCTGGACTAAGCCAAAAATCATTATTAAATATTTATTATCTAACAGTCTGACTTTGAAGAGAAACTGCCGACCTGTGACCTATATCACACTTCATTTTCCGTTGGTCTCGGGTGTACCTCGCTGCCACTGCACTGTTCTGTTTGCACTGCTAATAAGGGTGTAAACAATAAATATTGTAAATAACTCCGTGACCGTGAGGCATACCGTTTTCACACCTACGTCCCGATGACGCGCGTTCGCACCGCCTCCCGTTTTTCTTAACAGATTTACGGAAATACGACTTTTAACCCGTGTTTGAGATCTGCTTCGCTTCAACATTTCGTCCAGGCGGCTCGATCAGTGACAGGACGAACGCCGGGTCGAATCCGAAAACCAGATCCGTCTCAAAGCAGGGCCAAGTGGAACAGTTACAGAGGCTCAGGTCAGCAAATGACACCGCTGTTCCGTCCAAAAAGTGCTCAGGCTATCGCGTTCTTTTATCAGATGTGCCTTTTGTAAAGCGGCTCACGTAGCTCCGGACACTGAACGTTCTTTCACAAAAGCTTTTTTTTGGCTTTTGGGGAACAATGAGAGGAGAAAAGATGGCAAATTCACACCGTGATCCTCTAACGGCTGTAGCGACGCATACATAAAAACCTTTGTTGTTTGTTTTGATCCATCACGTCTGGAACGATTTTGCGCCGGTTTTTTTCACGTTTTAAACGGGGTCAAGGTCACTGGGAGATCTGGGAATGATCTCCAGGTTGCTGCTGCAGTGGTGAGAGACAAATCCGCACACAAGAACAAGTCGTTTTTTTCTGAGCGGTGTATTTTGTCTCCTAAACAATGCAAGAAAAAAAAAATACACGATTCAAATCGTGAACTCTTAAAGGAAATACAATAAAGAAACTAAAAACAAAATGTCTTTAAAAAAATACTGACTCGGGTTCCCCCTCTTTAGTATTTTGGGTCTAACTGAAAGACCCCTGACATCTTTATTTATTAAGCTTCTGTTTATCTACAAACATATGAATCGGCTTCTGGATTTGCTTAATTCTTACATGTATCATCCACGCTGCCAAGGTTTCGTCCTTCTAACGGTTAGGGATTTTCCTTGCCACTGTCTCCCTTGCTCAGTTAGGGCAGTGGTGCTGTGCGTGGTCAAAAGCGATACGGGAGGATATTATTATTGCTATTATTACTAACCTTCGTCCAGCAGCCTCGATAACGTGGACGGCCTGAATCCTGGAGGAATGGCTCCCATGGCAGAGAGAACATCAGTGGCATCCATCTGCAGGGATCGAAGAGACGCCGAACCACACGCTCATTTCACTCAGGTTTTGATCTCAGTTAGGTTTAAATATAAACTAGCACAGATTTTGGATGGGTTCTGCACCTCGGTAACTGCCTTCCGTACCGTGTCCCAGTTAGATGACGTGCTGTGGAAGCGGAAACAATGATGCATCATAATATCTCTATTTGCATATTAACTTAATTGTAGCTCATTCGTTTTGCATTGTCTAATCAAGTCAGTCAACTAGCTAAGCTCTAAGCTCTATACTTACGGTCTAAGTAACGGGTATACAAGAGTAAAGGAAGATAAATTGTACGAGTCACAGTCACCACCTGGTGGTCACCACCGGACTCTCACCTCGGTTTGGGCTCATGTTCATCCTCCTGCTCGTCACTTTTCTCATCCTCGCTCTCCTCCTCTTTTACTTTTGAGACTTTCTGTGAAACGAGAAGGTCTGGCTTTAGAAGTTTCCGTTATGGCCTGCGCTTGCGGAACGCAAGAGGGTCAGAATCAAATGAACTGCAACACGCAATAGAAATACCAGAGACTGTTTTATATGCATGGGATGAATTATTATTACAACTTATATAACGCTTTGAAAATAAGGTTTATAAGAGTTGGTTCCATATTACGCTGTACAGTCTATCATGCTAAAGCTCGGACCGAACCTTGAGGTAGTTTTTGGGTACGAGGCCTTTGTTCCCCGCTGCGTCCTGAGCGAGCCACCAGCCGTCCTCGCTCTTGCGCAGGATTCGAAGTGCGGCTCCTTTCTGCGGGGGAAAGAAGAGAGCGGCACATCGAGATTGAGGACTGGAGCGACAGAGGAGACTGGAGCAGACGGGTGAGAGGAGAATGAGCTGGTGAATATAGGAAATCGACACATGAACCCATTGATGAACAGATGGATGTACAGATGGAAATGAAAAGAATGGATTGAGAGAAGTGTAAAGGATGGGTGGATGGGCTGATGGAGATTAAACAGTGCAAAGACAGTGATTAAAGAATTGTTATGAATGAATGGATGGATGGATGGATGGATGAAGGGTAAGCAGGACAGATACATAAATCACCTGGACTGTAAGATCTCCTTCCTCCACTCCTGCAAATTCACCAAGAGCCTCATAGCACCCTGAACTCTTCCCATCAGTGGCTGTTACTCCATCTGTATCATCGTCGTTGTCATAATCATCTTCTTCTTCTTCATCATCATCACCATCCTCATCTTGTACAGCCTCTTCCTGTCTCTCCTCTTCTTCCTCACTGGCGTCCTCTGCACTTTCTTCATCAGCATTGCCCTGGGGATGGAGCTGTTTAGTCACGGTGCTCAGTCGCTCTTGTAGAGTCCTGAGTCGTTCCTCTTCTTCCCGTTTCCGCTGATCATAGTGACCAACCGGAGCCAGTTCATCTGCCTACACACACGACAGAGACAGAGAGAGAGAGAGAGACAGAGAGAGAGAGAGAGAGAGAGAGAGAGAGAGA
>JAUZST010004887.1:0-15972 GCA_034779995.1 Parotocinclus haroldoi
CACACACACACACACACACACACACACACACACACACACACACACACACACACACACACACACACACACACAAATACCCAAATACATGGATCAGCCAAACCATTTAAGCCATAATATTGAATAATGTTACAATTTTCAATGAATCAACAATAGTGATTCCTTGTGTGGGTGTCCCATAGGTTCCTTCCACATTCGACAGACATATAAGTAGAGCAATTAGCATCTCTAAAGTGTCCCAGTATGAGCAAGTAAATTTGTGTGTGTGTGTGTGTGCATTGTGATGTATTGACACCTTGTCTAGGGTTGATTCCTGCTTTTAAATTCCTTTAGGATTGCCCCATTTAGGAGTTTTTCCTTTCCACTGTTGCCCTAGGTGTGCTCATTTTGAGATTGGACTTACACTTTAAAAGACATACTAAAATTGTAAAGCTGCTTTGAGACAATGCTCCATTGTAAAAAGTGCTATATATACTGCTCACAAAAATTAGGGGATAGTACGTAATGAACTCTCAAATAATCAAATTTCCCCTTTTTTTGTGAGCAGTGTAAATAAATCTGACTTAACTTGACTTCACTCCTCACAACCCCAAATTGAAATATGCAAATATGAAAATAAATGAATAAGAGAACACCACATTATGCTCTGGGATATTTTACATGGTAAGAAATCAATAGGACGAAGTCTTCTAAGCAACAAGGTTTTTAGTGTGCTTCCTGTCAACAGCAGTGAGTATCTACTGACAATGGTCCAAGGAGGGACCCCTGTTCACAACAGAATGTCACACACTACAACAGGCACACAAGTGACAGAACTGAGCAAATGGAAGGTCTTTTCCGTTTTGTGGGTGGTCGGTTACAGATTCACCTTTTACCCTGGGAAGTGATGCAACAAATTATAATGAATAAAAATACAAACACAATACTTTTGTTTTTTTCTCCCGTTTTTCATGAGTGGAAATCTGGGCGAGAAAACCTGTCAGTATCTGATGTGACCATCATTTGCATTGCACAGTGCAACACATCTCTTTTGCAGTTGATCAGGTTGTTGATTATGGCCTGTGGAATGTTGGAAAACTGGAAAACGCTGTTATATACACCGATCCAGAATATCCCAAACTCGCTGAATGGGTGGCATTTGTCCACTGAATGAGTGAGTATCCTAGCAAGGGAGTAACTGATGAGAATGACAGGTATGCATATGAGCTTCCCTGAGGCGGTTTCTGAAGTAATTCTTTGGTTACGCAAACTGATTGTTGTAGCAAGTGATGCTTGAAGTGGAGGTCCTGGACTGGTGTGGTTGCACATGGTTTGTGGTTGTAAGGCATGTGGAACGTACTGCCAAATTACATGAAATACCTTTGGAGACAGCTTATGGTAGATAAATAAATTCAATTCCTGAGCAACAGCTCTGGTGGACATTCCTGCAGTCAGAATGCCGATTGCACGCTCCCTCAAAACTTGTGACATCTGGGGCATTGTGATGTGTGATAAAACTGATCATTTTATAGTGACCTTTTATTGTGGCCAGCCTAAGGTACACCTGTGCAATAATCATACTGTCTAATTAGCATCTTGATATGCCACACTTGTGAGGTGGATGAATTATCCTGGCAAAGAAGTGGTCCCTCACAGAAATTTGTGAACAATATTCGAGAGAAAGGGGCATTTTGTATACATAGCAAAAGACTTAGATCATGAGTTCAGCTCATGAAAAATGGAAGCAAAAACAAAAGTGTTGCATTTAAATTTTTGTTCAGTATATGTACCTTTGGAAGAAGTCAAGCTGATAGATGGGGTGTGATGCTCTGGGTAATGCTCACTTCACTACTCTTGTCACTGTGTAGACTGGTGTGCCACTGGTAAGTAACAGTGGTTCTAAGTCAAGTATCTTTGTATTTTAATGGACAGATATTTTTCAGACTTTAGATATGCGTTTTTAAAATTATCCCCCATTGAGACACTGCTTCCCAATTAAGACTTCAAGACAGTGATTATTATGGCTGCTACAGGAAACAGATCACATTGCTGAAACAGACAAATTAAAGTACCCAAATCTCTCTGAACCAAGCTCAGATTGCATTAATCAGCTGTACCTAAAATCTGATATCATCATAGTAACCAAACAATATTGTTGGCTGATTGCTTTGTGGCAATTTGTGTCATGGTATGGTCGATGTCTGTCAGGATCCCATCACAACATGGGTCAGTGGAGCAGACTAAAAAATATGCTGAATTCTTTCCAAAACATTTCAGTGCTTCAGACCTGTTCTTCAGTTCCTATACTAAGTATACATGTATTCTGAATTAATATACCATAAACATGGTAAATAATTTAATAAACCCACAAACTTACCCATGTCATTAAGCCAGCAGGCTATCTTTTTGTACACTTCGTCACACGCAGTCACAGTGATTGCCAGTATGATTTCAGGGATAAACCTGGCCACCCGAGGCAGCTCTTTAATCCCCATCACAAATTCCTGTCAACAACAGTTGTTCACACAAAATGTATACTTTCAGTTTCAAATGCACTACCACCAAACTCTTCATGACACACAAGCTTTTCATCAAGCCAAAGGACTACACAGATCAATACAATGGCCTAATATCCTGATGTAGGTTCAAAAATAGTATACAATTTATACAGTTAGTGGTCAGCCTTATTGGCACATTTATTTGTCAAAAAGCCAGCATCTTCACGAATAAGTGGATCTGCAGACGAATATGGATAAATTGAGGACCACGATTCATATGAGTGGTACGTAAAATTGTGATTACTCGAGCCAAAATAAACGTCTACTATCTGGTTTCGGAACCCTTCTTATCTGTGTTCTGGCCTTGAGGTCAAGGTGCAGAAGTGTAAATTCCTCCAGAAGATTCAGCTGCTATGGAAACCTGGCACCTCCCCCTGTTTTACCTCGGATTGCTGGGGCGTGGCCTATCTGGAAGCTTTCCACTGTGCTATGGACACGGACTGGTGCTTTCAGGCAGGCGACTCTTTGGTTCCCCCTCTCCAGTCTGTGTGAATGCTGTACGTAGCTGCTATAAACCGTTTGGCTGCTCGTTGTTGCTGTTTTTTCCCCCAGTCCCTTTCCCCCTCCCCGTGGGTAGTCTTTCGTGAATGTCAATAAATGTGCTTATGTGCTAAGGAGTTTTTTTCGTGCTCACATACTGTACTCCTAGGAGGATAGTACGTGGATGGGGCTTTTTTTAATCTCCAATCTTTCCTGATGTTTACCATATTCTAATTTTCCTCAGTTACGTCTTCCTGTCCTGTCCTGTCTTTCCACCCCCCCACCAACCTTGATTTATTGTATGCTCAGACGGGTTGATGGTACTAATTTTGCTGTATATTGTACTTGCTACAATGTATATGTGACAATAAACTTGACTTGACTTGATATGTATCAACTTATATGTACCATTAGAATATTGTAACAGCATGTACAAATATACTGAACAAAAATGTAAACCTGTCAACCTACAGTATCTCACAAAAGTCAGTACATCCCTCACAGCTTTGTAGATATTGTATTATATGTTTTCATGGAACGACACCGAAGATACGATGATTTAATACAATGTAAAGTAATCTGTCGAGAGCTTGTATAACAGTGTGAATTTGCTGTACCCTGAAATAATTCAACACAGCCATTAATATCAACGCAATTGGCAACAAAACTGGCACCCCTAAGTGAAAATGGCCAAAATGTGTCCAAAGTGTCAATATTTTGTGTGGCCAACACAATTTTCCAGCACTACATTAACTCTCTTGTTCATGGAGTTCAATAGAGCTTTACAGGTTGCCACTGGAATCCTCTTCCACTCCTCCATGATGATATTCATGGAGATTGTGGATGTCAGAGACCTTGTGTTGCTCCAACTTCCATTGGAGAATGCCCCAGAGATGCTCAATAAGGTTTAGGTCTGGATAAATGCTTGACCTTTACCCTCAGTTTCCTTACCAAGGTAGTGATTATCTTGGTGGTGTGTTTTGGGTAGTTATCATGTTGGAATACTGCCCTGCGGACCATTTTCTGAAGGGAGGGGATCATGCTCTGCTTCAGTATGTCACATCATCATATCTTTGGTGATGTCCAATGAAAAGATTTAATAAAATAGTCACAAAAAATGTGAGGGATGTACTCACCTTTGTGAGATAATCTAGTATATGAGATGGGTATTATTCAAGCCATGCTTCCTTAAAACTTGTTATGGAATTTGGCAACAATAAAATACTTTTTGTAAAAATTTGTGAGCTTCTTGCACCTAAAGATTTTGAATGCTTGTATGTGGGCTTGTATATTATGTATATATGTTGTATATTTGTATGTAGGCTTAGGGTCATTATCCTGATGTAACACTCCAAGACACCAAGTTTTCTTACACTTAGGAACAGTCCATTCTAAAATGCTCTGATAATCGTCTGATTTTATTGTTCCTCCATCATGTCCCATCATGTCTATCAAGGCCCCCACTTCTAGAGGCAGCAAAACAGCCCCACAACATTACAGATCCCCCACCATGATTCACTGTAGGTAGAGTGCACTTCACTCACTTCAAGTAATCTTTCCTTGAGCATTCCTTCCACCAATGTCTCCAGCTAAGCCTAAAAATCCCTGGATGTTGTAAATGTTTTCTTTCTTTCACATTTTGAACCACATTTTATATGGCACTCTCATTCATTTAGTCTTTTCACCACATTAAATTTCTTGACTGTTATGCAAGTATCAAACTTTTTGACAACCCCTTTAGACTACCCGTGTTTGAAGATAACATCATTTCTTTTTTGTTCAGACAGTTCTCTAGTTTTTGTGAACAAAATATTTTTAATATACTTAATATTTTAATATAATAAAGCCTTTTTAAGCAGCATGAAATCATGTGAGCATTGGCAATGTGAGCACAGGTGAATCTAACTTGTAATTAATCAGAGGTTAGTCTGGTTTTGTCCTTTGTTTCAAACTCCCCAAGTTTCCATCCATCCGTCTAGCCATTATCGTCTGCTTAATCCACACGGGATCTCGGGCTGGCTGGTGCCCAAAATTCCTGGCTCGTTAGTGAACTAGGGGGTCCTGGTGAGTACCGATACTAAAACCTCCCAACCCTCGTCCTCTCCACCAGCCACCCAGTACACCCCACAGAGCGTATGCCCGACAAAATTCTTGGATTCCAGGATTATCTATCAGACAAAACCCATACCTCTGATGTTCTCCGGCAATCACATGGAGACCGTGTCCTTTGCGGTGAGCTAATCGCCCAAGACCCTGCTCATCCTAGATGACCTATCCTATAGACCTATACCACCTGGTCCATGTAAGGGAAGGAGATGAGTGGAAGATGGCTTCATCATCCAAAGGGGGAGCATTGAGGCGGACCCGGAGAAAGTTTGCGTTGTCGTAGAATCGTCGGTCCCCCCAGGGAAAAAGGAATTGCAATGCCTTCTGAGCTTCAAATTGTTTTTACAGGCGCTTTATCCAGGACTACAGTAAGGTCGCGGCGCCTCTCACCAGCCTCACCTCTATGAAGGCTTTCAAATGGAAGCCTGAAGCTGGGCCGATTTAAACAGACTCCCCATATCGCCCGGTGTCGACCCTTGAGGGGGGTACTGTTAGGGGGTACAGTCACACACTAAGGGCCACTTTAGGGACAAATCCGCAAGTTTGTATTTTTGTGCCTTGTGTTTTTCTATGAAAAACATGAGTTGCATTTGATATAGGACACATTTTACATGGTGTACATAATATTCAGGGGTGCCAATAATGTTGACCACAACTGTACACAAGATCACAGTGAGCATAACATATAGTAGACAACAAAATTGGTAAGAAGTTACAGGAAAGCATAAAATGTACTAACCTGAAGCTCAAAGCAGATGAGCATGACCAGGAAGACAAAACAAAGGCATAAAATACAAACAGGAAAGCTAACCAGCCATGTGAACACCCTCCTCCTCCATGGTGGATAATAAAACTCTTCACAGCCCGTCACTGGACTGCAGCGCTTCACGCCCTGTAATAAAGAGAGAGAAAAAAAGATGCATGACTGATTAAATGTCTGTGTATTTTATAATATTTAAGTCTCCTATTTAGATTTTTAATATTTAAAACTTTATTTGAGCATGTGTTCCAAGAAACAGTGTTACATGTAGAATGTACACACAATGACTAATGAGAAGAATTAATGTTTACAGTTTTGTATGCTCATTAATCATACTTGATGTTGTTCTAGTCACTCAGCCTCATTACAAAGTTTATTAGATACCCAATGCAAATACTGTATTAATCATTTAGTATTGATGCTGAATATTAAATATACTGTAGTACCAATTAATTTGAAAATAAATCTCCAATGTGATCATTGTGATTGTGATTGTGATAATCAACCTCCCGAACTGTTACACCTGAAGATGGGACAAAAGAAGGAAGAATGGGACAAAATAACACCTGAAACACTAAATGCTTGGTATCACTTGGTATCCTCTGTGCCAAAATGTCATTACAAAAATGTTTTACGGACCCACCTTTTTTGGAATGTGTTACAGGAGTGAAATACAGGGTTGGAAATACAGGGACAACTGAAATGAAGTTGACCAGACAAAACATGAAATATCTCAGGTTCATACTGTCTGCAGATTAAATATAAGTCAAACTAAATGTAAAAGATGCTGTTTGATTTTATAAGCATTTTGATTTTGTATTGATTGTTGTAATTTAAAAGAAATATATGTGAAACAAAGCAGACCAAAATATTATACTTGATCATCCAACATTACATATCTTGAGTAGCAAAAGCATGTGAACCTCTAGGATCTGTAGGTAATTAAAAAGTTTAATTCTAGTGTTTTCATTGCTATGACACTCAGGTGTGAGACTACCAAAGTCTAATCTTCATGACATTAAATGCTTCTCGGCCTGAACAAAAGAGATGTCTGGGGGCCTCAGAAAAAGAGTTGTTGATGACCATTAGACTATGAAAGGTTACAAAACCATCTGTAAAGACACCACTAACCATCCACTAAATAAATTAATAAGTATAATATTAGGTCTCATTTGTTTAATTTTGTTTCTTTATCTACTTTTAGGGCTTTAGTGAAAATCTGAAGATGCAACAAATTAAGCTTTTAATGGTCTTATGGTCCTGTTCCAGTATTTTCTCTGAACTGTTGGATGGAAAAAGCTGTAAATAGAGAAATGTACTTCCATAGTCTCTTGTACACACAGATAAAATTAATATATTTAAATGTTTGTCAAACTCTTCCAAACTAACATCTATCTTTTTTAAAGCTTAGTTCATTCATTCATTCATTTGCTTATTTGCATGGAAATGCCGGTGCCTAGCCAGCAACAGGGTGCACAAGACAGGAACAACACTAGATAGGGCACTAAACCACTGTAGGGCACATACACTCTTACACGTTGTGCCACACCTGATGCAGTCCATCACAAAACAAGCATTTTAAAAGCACTTTTTAATTATTTCGATAACGTTATTTAGCTATATGACTCATTCTTGCTAAAATCCATAAAATTATTTGCTGTTAATACCATCAATATCCTAAGACTTTGCCGTTTATTTCAATATTTTGCCCAAGAGTCTACGTGTTCAATTATTAAATATGTTATGACATTAATATTTAGTGCATATTTCTAAATTTATAAACAGTGCTTACAAAAACTCTGTTGTTCTGGTTTGGTTTGAGCATTGTGTTTCCCGATCCAGACAATACTGAACATTTTCAGCCACTACAAGCTTGTCTTACCTACAAGTTCTGAATCTTGAGACAGTTATTTAATGCAGAAATATAATTCTTATTATTCCTTGCTCATTGTACTTAAATGTCTTTAATTAAATATTAAAGTTTATACCATTTATTAGCTTTTTTCTTTACAATTTATAAGCAAAAGCTTCTCCCACATAAAGAATTTGCAATGGATCTGTTAACATTAATATCTTCATGTAGCAGTTTGCATTTTTCCAAAGCTGTTCCACAGTCCTCTTAAAAGGCACCCAAAATGCATATGGAATTTAATGGCAAATGGAGTTTACTTTGTAGGCTGCAGAGGGCTACAAACTGCCCAATTAATACTGCATTACTGTTAGTGTTATTTGGCAAGACTGATTTTAAGCAAATACAATAGTGTATCAAAAATGATGTGAAATATATTTAGTGAAAATATCATGTTGTTGTCCTATACTTCCAACTCTAATGACAATAAATGACAGAAAATTTGATTACCCGAAATTGTGGTCGTGGCTCCTCCAGCAATTCTGGTGGAGTGTCCAATGTGCCCCATTTGTAAGCCAGCTCCGCCCCTCTTCGCTTCCACCTCTCCAAAAACAGGGTGGCCCACACAACATTAAAGAGGGCAAACACTACACAGCATATATCTCTGCTGGTCTGCATGAGAATAAGACAAATGAACACACAGTATATGAATGTGAGCTTTATATGACAGCAACCAGAGAACATGCAATTACAAGAACTAGATTAATGAAGGTGATCAAAAATATTATATACTAATAATATATAGTAAAATCATTATTATGTTATTTTTAAGTTATTGCATTACTTTGTTTACTGAATCATTTTTTATTATGCTGAAAACCAACAATTAATTTGGAACTGATACCTGATCAGTTTCAGTCAGCATCCACAGTACAAAGCCTATCACAGCAGGATACAGCATAGAGGTGGTGTAAAAACCCAGCCAGGCAAAGTACATGGCAATCTTCACACCGAAATAATCACATATGTCATCTAACGGAAATAAAAGTAGAATTAATTAAATAAATAAAACATTTAGTGCATTAATAGAAAATAAATTATTGGGCAGATTACCATCAACAACCATCAACTGATACATATAGTAACCAATTACAAACCTAGCGGCTGTTTCTCACATACAGCCTGCACCCATGATTTCATTAGTTGACTCAGAATTCTCTGTTCATGGAGAGGGAAGACTTGTTGGATCACACCCCGTGCCTTGAGCTCTGGAACTATGAGACATACACAGATATAGACAGACACAGGCACAGACAGACAGACAGACAGACAGACAGACAGACAGACAGACAGACAGACAGACAGACAGACAGACACACATAGAAGCATTAACACATATAAATTATTTAAATAAACATAATATGGTCGATATTATGCCCATCCTGATTTTTATGGAAGTACAAGGCAAGAACTGATATGCATATAAATAACAAGTTGCTGTGTACTTTAGTCATTCTGGAACTATTTTAGACTAAAATACATTGACAAGACACGCACTTATGGGTTGACCTTCAAGAAAGTGGATGTTGTGAAGGATCTCCCCTGGTTTAGCTCGGAGATTGTGCAGCCAGTATCTGATTATGCTCTGACGTTCCTGTAAAGGTTAAGACATAGAACTTGTTACCTATAGCATCATTCAATTTATGATATCCTTTCTAGTATGGGGTATCTTTTCTGATAGATAATTGGGACAACATTAAATATTAGTAGCTGCATTACAATGAATATAATTTAACATCAATAGCAATGACACAATGTGTGTCTTCAAAAAGCCATAAGGAAAGCTGTTGAGAATTATAATGTAATCACCTGTGATGTAAAGAAGCACAGTTCACTTTCAATGTTCTCATAAATGTAGTCCTCCTCACATGAGAAACTACGTGATCCTCCTCCAAACTCTGGTTTCACTGTTTTCCGCAGGCCCATCTCTTCAGCTCCTCGTAACAGACTAGGCCAAACATAAATGTTAACCAGTGTTCACAGAAATAAATAAAATATATATATATATATTATAATATTCACCTAGTTTGAAACCACAGGCCTCTTGTGACTAGTCACACATGGAAGTACAGCTCTCATACTATTGTATATATTACTATATAATGGTATGTATTGTATTCACTTTTGTGCAGTTTTAGCGTTATTGTGGCAATGGATTAAACATTAATGATATGAACTAGTTGTAAATGGCATGACAAATAAATAATAACCTATATGTCAAGAACCTCAAAAATTAGTTCTTTATTTTTAACCTGAATCAAATCCATCCATCAAATCTGTAACACAGACAATTCACGCCTTTTTTGCCTGTACTAAAACCTGTTTATTCAAAAAGCAGTAATATAGATATCTAGAAATCTATGTGTATCTGTTAAACTATGCAACTACAAAATAAAAAAGGACACTACAACCCCTACACTTTCAGTGTAGACCTTATCCTTAAATAGATAGATTAAGTAGACATCATTGAGAAGAAACAGACTTAGGACAATGTTCTAAAAAAGGTGTTATTTCAGAGGTATTCAGTCGCTAACATGACTACAATCCGTCATTATTAATGATTTACAAAGATTTGCTTAAAAAACACATTAATCATCAAAGTAACTGTTCTCATACTGATGATGTAGTAGGCCCATTTTTTAATTTTGCTATAAATGACCCAAAAACTTGGCCTGCAAATTGTTAAATCCTTTTCGATCCCAATTTTACAGATGCCAAGGTTACAGTATAAAGGGCTAATTCTGCTCCAGTCTTTGCAAGAATATATGACATTTTTAACACTATTAAGTACCAACAGATTATAAATGAAAATCTGACCTGTTCCACCAAGAAGCCATAACGAGGTTTTTGGCTGGCATGACTGCATCTTTCTACATGATAATGATCCAAATCCACATTAACTTGTTTGTTCACTGACCATATAATCAAGCTTTTGGCATGGCCCATGGCTTAAACCTCACTTATATCCTGTAAAGGCTCTATATCCCAACAAGACAACGCAAAGTAAAATCAGAAAAAAAGTAGGATTTAAATAAGCAAATCCCTTAATTAAAAAACATTTAATCAATAATTTTCTTCACACATAGGTTACAGATTCTGTTGGAAATGTGTGTTTATGTTCTTAGAATGTTTTTTAAAATGTTCCAATTTAAAATGAGTTAAGAGATTAGGTTTATTAACCAAAAATACTATTACATGATGCCCTTAAAACAAATTTAGCCTAACCAATAAATGACATTATAATACAAATATTGAGTAAAATTAAAAATAAATAACATAAACTGGACATTTGCATACATAATTGTAATTGTTTAGTTAAATAACCTACTCACGGGAATTTGAATGGGTGTCAGAATCCATTCTCTGAATAATCTCAGATATAAGCTAATTGAATATCATGCTTAGTGTTGAACAATAAATGTCCCTGTAACAGTATGCATTTTTATTTGGTAAGGGACTTCAACACAGCGAACGCTCTGCAAAGAGCTCTGTATAAGAGAGTCATCAATCTCTCAGTCACCTTTTAACACAGGCACTACACCGAAATACTCTCTGCCATATAATATTACAGCCACGCCTACGTATGACTGACACTGTGTAGTGACATTGTTTAAAAAAATCTTGACCTTCTAAGAGAGTGGGGTGCTTATTTTAAACTTATAGTTGTTAAAAATGCTGTCACACCATTTGTAGTTTACATATGCACAGCTATGACATCAGCTTTACTTTTCATAAGTTGCTGTAACGAAGAATGCGTAGACTCTTGTATGTTTGTGATGCCGTATCTGGATGATAAGTTCAGGGATGCCAAGACGTATATGATTCAGCAGCCACAATAAGGTGTGGTCATCTGTGGTATCTGCAAGAATATATACAAATATAACTTTATAATGATGTTGATTTTTTACACAAGCTACAATATACAAATGCTAGAAAAATAAACAACAGCAATATGTCTCTAAAACAACATGAGTCTGAAGTTGTCTTTTACAGAAAGCAAGGTACCAATAGGGCCACCTGCAAAAGTCATAAGGACGTCACAGTTCTCTGTGGGCACTGTCTTCATCCAGGATTTATGGGACATGATGTACCTCCCAGCCTGCAGCAGCCTCTTCCCAAACAGTTTATCTGTGGAACAGGGAGAAAGAGGAAAGAAGCAGAGAGAGACGAGGGAAAGAATAAGACAGGTGTCACTGACCTTGCTATGTTGTCAGGCACACACTGTGAGGCACATACCCTCCTCCCATTACTCTTTGTCACATTTAAATGTCACCCATGTGTCCCGTGCAACATGAGAGGCCTGTGCATGATGTATTGCTTCTCTGAGCCATGGCTCAGTTTATTCTGGACGGCTATACACACAGAGCTCACAGAGAGAACTGTCTTGTGAGTGAGAGAGTATCTGCATTGGCAATGAGAAAGTATTTTTTCATTTTTGGAAAATTTGGTACAGTAAGAAATATGCAAAATATGAAAAATACATTGTTCCTTAAAAAAAGACCTGGAATACTGATTGGTTTGACAACAATAAACATTTACGCTGTGTGATCTATCATGGTATGGGGTTGTGTCACTCCGAGAGATGTATTTATCAACAAGACAACGCAAAGTAAAATCAGAAAAAGGTAGGATTTAAATAAGCAAATCCCTTAATTAAAAAAATTAATCAATAATTTTCTTCACACATTGGTTGACAAACTGGAGATCATTTGGCCAACTTTGCTTATCAAAGACTCCTGGATGCTGATTTTTTTTTTTACCAAACCATCATTACAATCCACTGCTGACATAACCTGTTTAAAATAACATTATTTAGTGTTTTTTAATTCACTACTAGCTCTAATTTGCCCTGTCCCCACATTTTTGTAATGTGTTGCAAGCCTCAAAGTCATTCTGTTTGAAACGATACTTTTTCTGGTTTGGAATTGAATATCTAACTGTTTAAATTGTGAATGGACTGACACATTAATACAGATTATTACATAACAAAAGAGTTTGCATCGAGTCAGGGGCTTGTCATACTAGGGCGCACACCGGATTTAGAGGGGTACAGCAGTATTATTTACTTATTTAGAACCAGCTAAGGAGACACATTTACTCATGATGAGTAGGAAGGGCCATGAACCTCTACTGACCAGGAAGCGTTAGGTGTCTCATTTGCAACTTATAATTTTAATTATATTAATATTAATTTTAATTATTTTAAACTGCATTACATTAAATGGTTAGTTTGCAGCACAATATAACTATGATGGTTAAGAATAATTATGACTAATGATGATTAAAAGTTTACAAGTGATGTATGCAAGGAATGGACAGAATTAGGTTTAAAATTAGGAAATTAATTGGGGACTGCAAAATAACAATGTTTGGGTTGTTTTAAACTTGGCGTGACGAACATGTATCTGTTGAATTTAAAAGTGACACCAAACTAAGTTAAAGTAGATTATTCATAACTGTATGACACACACTCAGGGCGTACTCACACCAGGCAATCTGTACCATGCTCATGTGCGATTGACCCCTAAAAGCACTGCTCAGTTGACAAGAGGGATTGCTCCAGGGGATACAGTAAACTTGAAGAGGTGGGCTCAAGCATGCTTCATTGACTCGAGCAAGGCTTACTGGATTCTGTAGGCATATAGTGTATTATTTCTTATCCGTTTCTAGTCAGGATCGTAGGAATTGGCGCAAGGCAGGAACTCTAGACAGTGCCAATCCATCTTGGGCACATACACTCATACAGGCAATACAAGCACTTTAAGAAACACCAATTACTTTCACATGCATGTCTTTGGAATGTGGGAAAAAAAACCAAAGTGCCTGGAAAAAACCCACACTAACACGGGGAGAACATGCAAACTCCACACAGTTGAATCCCAGTGTCGGGCTTGAACCCGAGATCTCGGAGCTGTGATGGAGCAGTGCTAACCACTGCGCCACCAGCCAAAAATCAGTGTGTTGTATACTCAGTACATTTATTGTAAGGCTTAAGAGAAATGAAACAAGTAAATCCTGGTCTTAGCAACATTTTGGCTTTTGTGTGTGACTTCACCAGAAGGGACTACGTTACATTACAAAATATTTATTTAATGTAAATATTATACTGACCTGTGTCTCAAAGCTCTGAGATCCTAAGTTCAATCCTGATTGTGGGCTCGGACTATGTGGAGTCTGAATGTCCTCTCTATGTCTATGTGGGTTTACTCTAGGTGTTCTTGTTTCCTCCCACAGTCGAAAGACATGCGTGGTTTAATTAGGTTAATTGGTGTTTCCAAAGTGTCCTTTAGTGTGTGAATTTGTGTGATGTGTGAGTGTATGTACCCTAAGATAGATTCGTGCCTTGTTTAGGGTTGTTCCTGTGTTGCGCCCTTTGTCACTGCCTGGGCAACAGCTTTCCCGTGACCCTGACTAGGATAAGATAGTGAATAAATTATACTGAACTGGATTTAGCAGGTACAAAACATAAATTAATGACTTTATTTGTCACTGAGGTTTTTAATCCAATTTTTAAAAACCCTTTTACAAAAGCAATAAGGCACATGAGGCCCTGTGTTACAATGTACCGCACAGCCTCGAGTAATACATTTCTTTAAAATACATATATTAACATAATTATTGTGCTCTATCTAGCCACAATCTGTTACTACCTCTTATTCGACCACTATACAAGTACACTTATAATACCCTTGCAACCATCTGGAATACTATAGCAGACACCGAGCAAAACGCCAGTAACCATCTGACAATCCATAGCAACCATCTAGCAACCACCTGGAACACCATATCAAGTACTAGGCAACCCAGTGGAACTGCTCTGTGCATTCACTCTTTTCTAGTTATAATATGTTATACTTTTCTGCCTGTCTGTGTAATTCTCTGTTAAGTAAATAAAAGATTTATGCCCATGCAGACAGGCAGCAGTGAATAATCTATCCTATAACTCACTAACAAAGCTATCTCATGTCAAATTAACCCATCATCACCTAACTCTCACTTGGTCTGCTGCCTGAGACATCATACGCTATTTATAAATTAAAGCAATATTTGGTGGTGTAGGGGTAATAAGGCACCACAAGTGGTCAGTGCAAATGCTCAGTGCAGATGATTCCAATGGCAAAGACAATTTTTATGGCAAATAAACAGCATCAATTGCTTGGTGCTTGTATTGTAAGATTGGATGATTTTTAAATAATGAATTAGCATATTATTGCATAAAATAAGTATTGGATCATCTACCAACCAGCATCTGCCTCTCAAAGACCTGTTAGTTTTTCTTTTAGAAGCCCTCTAATTCTGCACTTATTACCTGTATTAATTGCACCTGTTTGAACTCGTTACCTATATAAAAGACACCTGTCCACACACTCTATCAACACTCCAACCTCTCCACCATGCCCAAAACCAAAGAGCTGTCTAAAGATACCAGGAACAAAACTGTAGACCTGTACAAGGCTGTGATGGGTTACAGGACAATAGGCAAGCAGCTTTGTGAGAAGGCAACAACTGTTGGAAAGTGGAAGAGTGGAAGCTCATGCCAAGTTCACCAATGGCCATCTGGATGATCCAGAGGAGGCATAGAAGAAGGTCATGTGGTTAGAAATAAAACAAATAGAGCTTTTTGGTATGAACTCCACTTTCCGTGTTGGGAGGAAGACGAAGGATGAGCACAAGCCCGAGAACACAGTCCCAACCATGAAGCATGCAGGTGGAAACATCATTTGCTTTTCTGCAAAGGGGACAGGACAACTGCCCTGAAGGGAGTTTGGATGGGGTCATGTTGTGCAAGATTTTGCCAAACAACCTCCTTCCCTTAGTAAGGGTATTTCAGCATGACAATGACCCGCAACACACAGCCAGGGGACATAAGGAGTGGATTTGTAAGAAGCATTTCTGACAGTAAGAGGCCAGTCTCCAGACATGAATTTTTCTCTGTCTCTCACAGTTGAAGTGTACCTACAATAAAAATTACAACCCCCTCTATTCCTTGTAGGCAAAAACTTGCAAAATCAGCAGTTTATCAAATGCATATTTTTCTCACTGTAGCACAAGTGTCACGCCCACTTCCTGCACGGCGGGTCATACCCAACCGGGCACTCAATCTGTGTCTCCGTCTTACTAATTAGTCACACCTGTTTCTCGTTACCGCACTCCTTATATTCACTTTCATCACGCTCCCACCT
>JAUZST010004888.1:0-15972 GCA_034779995.1 Parotocinclus haroldoi
CAACAAAATCATCAACAGCCTGAATCTGTACAATGAATAACGCTATTCTCCAACCCCCAACTGTCTAACTAGTTGTAACTGCTAGGAGCTATACAAGTCCTGTAACATTTCACAACTGTGTATTATCCTGTGTTCACACTAGACAGCAACAAGTTTATGACACACTTAACATTAATTTTTGTGAGTGTAGTAAATGGTTACTGCTGTTGGTTTTTGGCAGACCTGTCCAGCTTTACTAAGAAACAGATACAGCAAAAAAAAAAAATCTACTGTATTTGTGGCACATTTACTTACTTTAAGGTGTACTTTCAATAGCCAAAAGATAAAACGATACTAAATGAATTTGTACAGCTAACAATCATATGTTGTTAGTTAGTTAGGGCATAAAAATACCTCAAACATTATACATAACATATCAGTAGAGGGTCATTACATTTCCCAATAAATGTATACCAGCAGCTCAGCTCAGGCATTTATCATCTCATGCCTGTGGGATACCAGACATGGCCAAGAGATACGGCCAGGTCTCTGGGCACAGGTCACCACAGGAGTAGTCTCCCGCCAGATCACCCCAGTGTCATTGTCAGAGTAATTAAAAAAAAGATTAAACACTCTTTAAGCTCTTTGATGCCACGTGCATGAGAAACGCCTATATAGTGACGTGACCTTATTCAAACTGTATTTAATTTAGCCTCAGCAGGTAATGTGAAGATTTAATATATCAGTATTTCAGGAGAATATATGTAGATCTTCTGATAATAGTCCAGGTGTAATAATGTTACTTTGCTGCTGTAGCTACGACGCAATCTCCCGATTACGTCACGTGCAACAAAACTACCAACGTCTCATTATGCAGCTTTATGCTGTATAAATGGTATGAAATGTAAAAACATAGTAAACATATTTTCTAATAATATCGACCTAGTTCGCTACTACCTGACATTACACTAAACAAACATGCATTCGCAGCTTGGTTGACTTGTTGAATCGAGTTAGCATGCCGGCTAACCCGGTTAACGCCTACTCACTGTAAAGCTTTCATACCAAATAACAAGCAGAAGACTTTTAGAAAGGATACTGAAGATTGTCCGTTCCCAAGGCTCCAACATGTAGAGCGCAGTAATAAGCAGATACTGGTAGTAAAGCCATGAGAGTTGCTTCCAGGCATCTCCTAACGCCATGTTTAGTTTATGCTCCTCTCAATCCGTCCGCTCCCTTCCGCTTCATTTAAATTCGCGCTGATTGGTGGACCTACCATGTGACATCACGATGGGCCGAGTGGTGACGAATTGTATGGCTTTGTTCCAAAGCAGAACACTTAGTTCTCAAATATGAGAGAAATCTAATTGAACAATTTTAATTGATTTATGAAGTTTTAAGACACGGGGAGCTACTTACATTGTTATACAAGAGAGCCTGAAGGACGGTTAGGGACTTACCATGACCTCATTCTGTAAGAACGTAATACGTCAAAGGTGTAATTAAAAATATGTCAGAATTCGAAATAATCGTGATGGACAAACATATGATGCCAGTCGTTCAGATTTTTTATCAAAATGCTGCTACTCTAGAAGTGGAATTTATTTCTGGTTGTTTTTAAGACATTTTTAACAAAACTTCCATAATAGTCTCTGGTGGACTTAATTGAGATCATCCCCATCCCACTACCACCATCCATGATTACAATTTGGTTTAGGTTAACAGACTGTAGTTGCCAAAAGCTATGTAAATCAACTCATTGTCTTTTAATGTGGATGCATGTTTTGGTTGACTGCATTCCTGAAAGGTGCTGCCAGCCTTTGAGATATTTTGCATGCATCAGGCATCATGTTGCACACTCTTTCAAACTGAATAAAATGTGTTGGGGAAGAAGCAACCTTACAAACATATTGGCCCACAAACTCAATCATCAAACCGAGAACGGACAACTCTTTAAGGATGATGAAGAAAATTGGATGCTACTTCATGAAGACCATGCCCCACAAAATAACGGATCATCCACCATTTTAAACCATAGGGATACATTTCTTTTCTGTATACCATTTTGTATGTTGAAAATAGCAGTGTGTTTTATATATTCTCTAAGCACATGTATTTGCAACAGAGTCATTGCCTTAATCTTGTACTGAAAAATACATTTACATCAGCTGGTTTATTAAAGCCATGATAGTTTTAAAATTCTCAATTATTACTCCTAGTGGATAGAGTCACTTTAGGCATGTTGGCATGTTTTCATTACCATCAACACACTTCCATCTGTTTGCTTCTTAATTTGTCCAGTGTTATGAAGTCACAAACAACTGCTTAAAAGTTTACTTTATTTTTTTCTAGAGGTGACTAGAATTGTTTCTACCTTGTGCCTGGTTAGGCACCGCCTCTCCCAACACCCTGTTCAGTATTAAATGGATAAGAAAGTGAATAAATGAATGTTGGGAGACTTTAGGGTTTTTTTGTTTCCCAATTAAATACATTTACCACAGTGATGGGTCAGATTGTGCTTGTATTTCCAATGTGAGCTTAAGATAATTAACCATGACACACCTTTTGTCAGTGTCTTCACAATGTAATTCAAATGCATGTAATCTGTCCAGATGCCACTGTGGCCCATCAGCTTCAGCATCACACTGATTCCGCATATTTTATGATTAAAGGTAGATATTTTGGAAGCAACTACTAATATGATCTCAATTGTGCTATTCTTCTCAGTTAAAAATAAGCCAACAAAAAAGCAGAATGCTCCTCCTCAAGTCAACCAACAATATCCTTTGAACAGGTTTGACAGCACAATGATCAACCTGGTTCTTAATTTATTCTAGTATATAAGGTTTCTATCACAAAAAAATGAATCAATCAACATGTTATACCCTTGCTGCCACTATATCATTTAACACTATAAAGTAACAAAATATTTATTCAAACAATGGAACAACATGCTTGAACTATTTGTGAAACAGTAATTCCATCTTATGTATCATGTTCCATCAGTAAAAACAATCAGAAAGCAATCACTTTTTAAAACATAGGAAAGATGAGAAATTTTTACACTATATTACAATACCGTACAAGGACAGATTAATTTCAATTAACTCATATTCAGAGCCATGTTTCAGAATCTGGAATAAAAAACTGCTCGGCTTCATCAGCCAGGGACTGAAGTCTTTTGTATGTCCTCAGCAGTGGCTTGCTAATATGTTAAAGAAGTGGTACACCTCATCTTTGTCAAACACAGCCACTTCTGTTGAACACTCTGTACACTTGACTGGGTGATATATCTCTTCCTCATCCATCCCACCTAGTCTCGAGTCAGTCAGGCCTGTCTCCGTTTCTGCCTTAGTATCAGTTTCTGTTGATATCAAGGAGCCCTGGCGACTTTTCTTCCTGCGTCGGTTCTTCTGTTTCGCTTTATATTTCAGTACTTCCTCCTTATTTACGGTACAGTTCATCACAAACATGGCTCGATACTGTGTCCTGTACTTCTCATGCCTGTAAATGAAAAGAGGAAGTCAAACAAGGCAAGTACTCAAGTTAAGCTATAGTGTAGCATCAAATAATCTGAAAAACTGAAGGGAATAATAAAAGTGGAAAAAGGTGGAAGGGTTGGCAGAATTACAATACTTATATTATAATACATTCCATTACATATTATAATAATTTTATTGTTAATGAAGGCCAAAAGTAAACCTGCAAAAACGGTAGTTAACTAGAAATTTTATTTTTTAGTAATCTACATTTTGGACAGTCAGGTGTGAAAGTTGGAACAAAATAATACACTAGCCCTCTGTCATTGTGACCAAGGATCTAGATACCAAATTGACCTTTTGGTCACGTGATCCTGTCCATGTACATCATTACACCTGTGCGTTCTTCTGGTCATGAACTTGATGAATACATCATTTAAAGATTTTTTTTATCTGCATTTAGTCATTTAGCAGACACTTATCCCAAAGCTTCTTACAGCTGATAAAAACTCAAAACATACAATCCAGGTAATCGTAGGTTAAGGGCATATAATCATACCTTGCTCAGTGGTCTAAGAGTTAAAACTTGGCACTGCTGGGGTTTGAACCCTGGACCTTCAGGTGCATAGTCCATTTCCTGAACTGCTGTGCCATAGAAGTTTACATACCCTGACAGAATTTGCGATTTTCTTTATATTTTTGTTTTCAGTGAACAATAATGAAAACCTACTTAAATGACCCTGATCAAAAGTTTAATGCTTGGCATGATGACATACACACAAGTTGACACACACAGGTTTAAAAGTGTGTATAAAGAGTCAGTTAGTTGCTGGGCTCCTGACACACTCATGCCTGTTTCATTCGGTGCCACCACTGACGTTGCTGGATTGCACATGTGGACAAAAGTAATGATCAAAGGATCGGAGGGTCAACCTCTAATTTAGAAGTGAAAAATGAGGAATTATGTTGAAACCAAGCCACGGTCACGTAGACCAGCAAAAATGTCAGCTACAACTGTAACGTCAGCTGAAGTGGTGTGGCTTTTGATGGCAGCATGAATGCAAAATTTAATCAGAAAATACTGGAGGAAGATTTGCACTCATCAGTCTCCTGATCTTATTTGTATTTTATTTACTGCTCTACAGTTTTGATTATGAATACAAGGGATCCAATGATCCCTGGTTGTATCCTGACAACATCCCCACCCCACCCCCTGTCCTTAATCCCACAAGTTTTCTTCTCCGTTTCTTGGTCCTACTCTAGTTTCCTTCCACATTCCAATGACATCCAGTAAGTCACTTAATCTCTCTGTAAATGAACCCCACATGATTGCCCTTGATGTAAACATTTATTGTGAACAATTATTACTACTTGATGATGGATGTTTTTACTCTTAGACTAAATGCAGTACAATTAAAGGGTGGATTCTTTCTCATATTTACAGATTAAGATAATTCTGGATTTCTTATAACTCTTTTTAACCATCTGTATAAATGCAGAGGGGATTGTACTATAAAACCTCACCTCTGGCAGTCTAGGCATAGTGTGGTCATACATGCAGGGCAATTAAGGACTGCATCACTGCTGGGAACAGCCTGAGTTTTGGTCCTTTTCTGTGCTGATGATGTTGGCATTCTTCGGCTCCGGTACCTATGTATACCCAAGATACATGTTATCACCATAAGGTAACTGATTCCCTTCCCTCTCTATATTGTAGCATTCTGATCTTGTTGCAGAAGAGAAGTCTAGTTTTTTTTGTGGTACGTGACTCACGCTTTTCTCTTTGCATCAACCCATGCCTGATCGCGATCATCTTCGTCTGGGTCATATAATAAGTCATCATTAGAAGGAATGATGCGCTGTTTCCTTCTCTGAATCTGGGAGACACTTGAACAAGAACAGGGTCAAAACTAATCAGCAATAAAGTCATGACTGTAAGCTAGAGCACTGCTGCATTTGTTGTCTCAGCAAACCTTACCAGCTTGGTTGTCTTCATCAGAATCTGAGTCAAAGTATATGTTGTCATACTGCCGAGAATGCTGTGTGTCCTGTGTGTTTCCGTCGATCTGAGATGTTTCACCTACAGGTACACACACACACAACTTACTGTACACTGTAACACTGTAAAGAAAACAAATCTAAAACGGTAAATGTTTTAATAGTGACCTTGAGTCGCTGGAACGCTCCAGCTACACTCCATGGTTTTAATGGTGGTGCTTAATTCAGCCTCCATCTCTTTTTCAAACTCGTCCCCACTGGATGACTCGCTTTCCCCAGTCAGGTACTCTCGGATGAGCTTCTTCTTCTGTTCTGAAGTTCCATGAAGAAGAACATCCAGCTCATCCTCAGAACTGAAGGATAAAGTGTCCAAATCATGTCAGTTATATCTTAAGGTCAGTAGAACGGTATTGGATCTCATCTGTAAAATGTGATCTCTCACAACTCTGATATCTACATTCAATATTGATGATAAATTATCTATTTTAATGTTCAGAGTTATAGCTGCTATAAGCTATGTGTAACTGTTAACCATACGGCTGTGTCATTTCAAATCTGAAACAGAAGTGCACAGGTCTTTCAGATACAAAATATAGGATACTTATTGTTGGCAGGGGTTGCTGCTGACATGCTGTGGAGATGATTCCCCAATCGGCCTCCCATTCTATTGACACAATCCATTTTTGCATGTCTGTGATGCCTATCCTAGCCAAAAGGCATCTCCAGGACCGAACCCAAATCGCTAAGAATGTGGATTGCCATCGTACACCACTGCATCACCTGTAGCACCTAGCTTTTTATGACTTATCAGATTAAAAACGAAGGAATTGAAGATACTCCTCATCAGAATCACTCCATACATGATTTATGAGATTAAAAAACAACTGATTTAAGATGCTGCTCATCATAATCTCTTTATATCCTCCAATGTTCTCAGTCCTATGTTGGAATAGTGTAATGATGCAGTCTACTCACAATTCGATACCGAGTTCACAATTCGATTTTGTCATGATTAATGATTTTACATCTGATAAAAGACAGTCCTTTTGATTTTAATGTTTTTATCATAAAATTTGAGTCCTCTGCAAATAAAATAAGTCACTAGCAACTTTAGTAATTAATACTGGTTAAATTGTAAACAAAGTGCTTTACTATATGTTAACCATATCTTAAATAATCAAGTAAAAACATTCCTTTTTAAAATCTGATGAAAAACAATTCAAAATAATGCGTGCTTGTCTTGAAAAAAATAAACAAAAAATTATTCAGTCCCCTGAAATTAAACAACTATTTGAAGGATTTTCACGGAGAAAAGGATGTGCGTCTGTGAGTATGACTGCTCCATCTAGTGCTCAAAAACGGAATTGCATTCGTTGACACTAGTCAAAATGGCGTAATTAAACTAATCGATAGCTCAAACTTTAAATAATTTGCATATATTGCTCTAACGTATAGTAATTATAGATACTACTATTGATGTTATTTGGGTGTGTTAGTGCCCATGGCATGGGTACCTTGCACATATGTAAAGGCACCATTAATGCTGTTTTGGAGCAACATACGCTGCCATCCAAGCAACGTCTTTTTCAGGGACGTCCCCGTTTATCTCAGCAAGACAATGCCACATTTTGCACGTTACAAACAGCAAGGCAAAGAGTCTTTGTATTAAACTGGCCTGCATGCAGTCCAGACCGGTCAGCCACTGAATATGTGTGGCGCATTATGAAGTGCAAAATACGACAACAGAGACCCCAGACTGTTGAGCTACTGAAGTCTTACATCAAGCAAAAATGGGAAAGGATTTCACCTACAAACCTTCAACAATTAGTGTCCTCAGTTCCCAAACACTTATTGAGTGTTGATACAAGGAAAGGCGACGTAACACAGTGGTAAACATGCCACTTTCTTCTAAAATCCAACTTCTTTGAAACGTGTTGCAGGCAAAATCTAATTCAAAATTAGTGAATATTTGCAAAAAACCAATAAAGTTTATCAGTTTGAACATTAAATATCTTGTCTTTGTACTGTATTTAACCGAATATAGCTTGAAGGGGATTTGCAAATCATTGTATTTTGTACTGTTTTTATTTGTGTTTTTCACAACATCCCAACTTCATTGGAATTGGTTGTATTGGATGTATAACCTGTTCCGTATCTACCATGCAATAATCTGCTGTAATGATCTGTAACTGGAACAGACAAAATAGATTTTATTCCTTAATTTACAATTAAATGACAGGAATAGGGAACAGATGGTTAGGTGGAGCAGTGGTAGAATCCCTAGCTAAAGACCAAAAAGACATGTTCAGTAACAGCACACATGGAGGACTCAACTGGACAACTCTCACCTGAAAAACATGATGTTTTCGTACAAAATGTAAAGGAAAACAATAAGCAGGAAATTCTAATTTAAAGACAGCCCACCACTGCAGGGACTAACGTCCAGCCCGCAGGCAGAATTGTCCTTTTGTGGGGTAGGGGGTCAGGGTTAGAGTTTGGTCAGAGGTACTGCAACTGGGCACTGGCTTCTCGAATCAGCTCCAACCCCGTGACCAGAGTAAGATTAATTAAAAGTCAAACAATTATAAGTTATAGGGCTGCCCTATGACATATAATTTTTTAATTATAACATTAAATGTTTTTATTGGAACAAAATCTGCACCTGAAGGTTATATTTTCTTACGCTTTGTGTGAGATATTTCCTAACTTAAAAATCTCCAAATATGCCAGTAACGGTGGAGCGGAATGTTTCTGGTATAACACGTGTTACTATACCGCTACTTACAATTAGGTAGGGGACACCCCAAATTGAAATTTGCCCCCGTGTTTGTAAGCAGTGTATTATATTTTGTTTCGTACGTTACACACTTCCCTGAGTAACAGAAAAACAATCCAGGCTGTTCGGTAACTATAAATGGACTGTAATTTTACCCAAATGTTTGTCTTAAACCAGTTCTAAACTAAACGTTTCGTAAGCTACAATGTGCACGTTGTGTTGTGTTTCTTTACCTGCTGCTAGCTCGCTCTTCATCACTAGGTTCTTCAATCTCGTATGAATCATATTGTTCATTTCGATTCATTCTGTCTTTAATCCAGAAAATGTTATTATTACAAAATCTTCTTCACCAAGAACGCCGAAGACATACAGGTAATAGTAACCGGATCTCTGCAATCCGGATTTGCATTTCATAATAAGAGTCGATGGACGAGTGCGCATTGAAAACTGATGTGTGTACAGACTAAAAGTCTTGTCATAATAGGAAGTCCGTTTCAAACAAACTGAAATCTTACACGCTTCTGCAATCCGTTAGCAATTAAGTTTCTACGTTTCTTGTCTCTTCAAATTTTGAAATTTGGCCAAATGTAAACTCAGGCTTACTGTTTAACATAAGTGACGTTCTAAACCAGTCTTCTAAGAAACGTGGTTTATTATAACAGCAAAGAGAGACAAACTTCACACAAATGTTGGGGTATTCATAACCTTTTGGCTATGTGTGTGTATCTTGGTCACAGTTGCCCAGTGTAAAATCGGGTGCATGAATACCCAGACTGGATCACAGCCACTGGGCATCAAAAAGTCCCACCATGGTTAGAGGTAGGACAAACCCAGAGCGCAGAGAGCAAATCCAGGGACACAGTGAGAACACAAACTTTGGATATACTGGAATTGGGACTCAGGAGTTGTAACACACCAACACTAACTCACAAGATAAGTTGTTATAAATGTCTTTTTGTTCACGAAAATGCATGTAGCTATGGCGTGGTGGGGCAGTGGTTAGCACTGGTAGCTCACAACTCCAGAGTCCCTGGTTCGATTGTAACCCTGTGTGCAGTTTGTCTTTATTCCAAGAGCTTCAGTTTTCTCCCACATTCCAAGTACATGCATGCCAAGTTAACCAGTTTCCAAGGTTTGAAGCTCCAGATCCCACCTTGTTCATGTCTGAATGGGCATTAAGGTTGACATGTTTGTATCATATACGTTTTATTATAAATGGAGAGTACAATTCAGAGAACAGCCAACTTCACTTTTTTTCCTTCCAGAGCTTTTTCCAGGAAATATATGAATTCTATCATATAATGGTATTATTTATTCTTGTTCTGTCCATTTTATCACCATTATTACTGTTTATATCAGCGTTCCTCCATCTGAATAAATGGAAGCTTTGGTCACATACTGTGAAAAATACACATTTATATACAGTGCACTTAAAAGCCTGGGGTGGGGAAACAACTGCTATTCGTTTCAGATTTGTTTTTACAATATCAGATTAGTGTACATATTAAGGCAAAAATAACAATCAGAAATACAAAATGACAGATGTATTAATTTTGCTAAGGAGTAATACAAAAATCTATTAGTCAGATTAAGATGCAACGCAATACATTGGAAACTAATACAACATGTACAAGGCTTTGAGTGACCACACAGTTTAATCATACAATTAGCTCAACTCGAACATTATCCTTTAAAAAGGATTGGCCAAATCAGAGAGTATGAGCCAAAGCAAACGAGAAGCAGGAAAACAATTAAGACAGATATGACAGGAAGCTATATATGCTGATGAAGCGACTTCCATTGACGGCGTTCGTTGATCCGAAATTACAAGAAGTGATTAAATGGTGGTGTAGGTTCTTGTGCTGTGTGGACTTGGAAAATCTTCCACAGTGGGCCGCATCACTTTAAAGGGGGTAGAGGAGGGAGTATGATGTCTCACGTAGTGATTCAAACAGTGATACACACTGCTCCTTGTTAAACAGACTCCAGGTTTCCCCTCTCCTCCATCCTTCAAATAAGACGGGACCAAAGCACGGAAAGCCCTAGTGAACTTAATCTAGGGTTTAAGTGTCCCCTTTTAAAACAGCCAGGCAGCTTTGCAACAACTGGAGATTACCCTTTAAAAGAGAAGAGTCAACCGTAATTACCATAGCAAAATGAAATGCATGCATTGTTTTCATAGGATAAAATTACCTTAGAATGTTTGAGTTCGAGCTCCGCCAGCTCCACCAGGTTCTTTCTGAATGCTGCTACTCTTCTTGTTTTGAAGTCTATCAGTTCTGTAATGATTAAAGATAATATAAGGCTGTAAAGCTGCTTTGGGACAAAGCTCCATTGTAAAAAGCGCTATATAAATAAATCTGACTTGACGGTGTAAATAGTTTTTAAAAATTATCTTCATAGTAAGTAGTACTTGTGTACAATGGCAGAATAAGCTCTGCAAAGCACAATGATGTTTACATGTAAATGGAAGATAATTATAATTACACAATACAGCTAAGGACAATAAAAGACTGAACGGCAAATACCTTGTTTAGCTGATTCGGAGATCTTCTCAAACTTCTGACAGCACACTTGTTGGGTAGTTTCTGCTAAAAGGACATCTTTGTTTTTAGCCCTGGCTTTGTCTAGGGCTTTGTTGGCGTTCTCATAGTCAACTAACGACCTTCCTCTTCTGTACAGGAGATCCTGAAGGTCAGACAGTGCAGTTCTCAGAACTAACACGCAACAGTCATGATCAAACATGCTAACTTTGTACACTGTAATCTCTGAGTGGTGCTACTCCAAACACAGTTATACTATAAGTAGTGAAACACAAACCTTGTCCAAAATACATGTCTTATGAAAAAAGGCTAAGGAGAAAATGTGTAGATTTTTGGGAGCCCTGTATATAGCATTTGTGCAACCTCCAATCCCAACATCACATCACGTCACGTCACAGAGTCTACTGTAATGTTTGATGAAAGTGTGAAAAACAAAGCAAGGATTCCAAGACACTTCTTGAGTGTCACTTTAGGATACTAGCTTGTGAATGCTTTAACCCTACAAGTATACTGTGGAGCATAGATTAAACGACTGATTTGGTGCTTACTGAACAGTTTTGTGCATTTTCGAAGGACATTTTATCATTACATGACATTTATGTCATTTAGCAGACACCCATACAGTCTTACAATCCAAACAATTGTGAGTTAAGGCCCCTGCTCAGGGACCCAACTATGGTAAATTGGCAGAAATGGGTTTTGAACATTGAACCTGCTGGTCCATAGTCCAGTACCTTAACCACTAGGCGACACACAATCATAATCTTACAGTATAATTCACAGTTTTCAAAAGTTTCACATTTTATTTTGCCCATAATTTGATCTGTCATCTGAAAAGTAAAAGCATTAGTTTCAAGCAAAAAGAGAAGAAAACATGGAATCTACTGGGATTTTCACATGCAGCCACCTCAAGGGTTTACAGAAATTGTTCTAAAAAAATATCCAGTGAGCTGCAGTTCTCAAATTTAACACACCTGCTCCACATTCACACCTGTGACCTTGTAACCCTAATGAGTAACATGATACCAGGGAGTGAAAATGGCTAATTGGGCACAATTTGGCCATTTTCACTTATGAGTGTACTCACTTTTGTTTCCAGTGGTTTAAATTTTAATGTCTGTCTGTTGAGTTAGTTTGAAGGCACAGCAAATCTATACTGTTATACAAGCTGTAGATGGAATACTTTATATTGTATCAAAGTGCTGTAGTTTCAGCGTTGTTCCATAAAAAGGTAAAATAGTTTTAAAAAATGTGAGGGGTGTACTCACTTGTGAGATACTGTACATCATAAGTGGATAGAAATTTAGGCAGTGAATGCAGAAACAAGGTGGTACTTTTGGACATTTTCAGGTGTATATCTATATTGATAAACTGAGTTTTTTATAGGACAACTTTTGTGACTTGTGTGTCCCTTTATGTGTGTATTCTGTATCCTTTCCAAATTTGCTGAATGCCCAAAGGACTTGATTATAAGAATTTCTAGATTTGCCAAAACATCATGAGCCATGGTTGATTTTTTTTACTTGGATTAACAGTACGGTTTTTCTGCCCACTTTTCAGTGCAAGACTAATCTAATTAATTACAAATCATAAAAGTTAAGTGAGAAGTAATACATGTATGATTCAGGCAGCATACCTTGGCGGCTTGTGACTCTCGGAGGTAATACTTCAACAAGTCAGCAAGTTTTAAGTCTTCATCAGCGGCAACTCGTGCCTCAATTTTCTACACGGGAAACAGATGGACAATGTGAGATGGATTGTCAGGAAATAAGCAGGTGACCTCAAGATCCCAGTTATTTTGCCACAAAGTGTAAATCTGCTGACGCAGACTCAATTGAACACTACATACAATGCTCCCCTCTAAGTCTTTTAGTTAAGGCCGATTTCACATGGCATTTTGCATCTGATACTGTCTCCAGGCACTAAGAATCACTTTGGCTACATCTACACTGCAAGTAAAATTGAGCCAACACTGAATCACTGCTCAAATGTGTTAATTTCTGATGGGTTATTGCTAATAGGTTAATGTAACTTGTATACAACACTAGGCTGACAGGCTATGCAATGTTATGTTTAGTTAAACACAAAGAATTTTCAGTTTGGGGATATTTCATTATGGGATTTTTTTTCTTCATTATGGGATATTATCCCCTAATTTTAGTCAGCATTATATAAAATTGAATATACCATAATGAAATATCCTCTAATTTTGTGAACAACGTACAAGTACATTGCTCTAGTTTGGCCATTTTTGCTTTGTTCCAGACATAAGATGTATGCAAATAGGTTAAAAAAAAATAATTAAATCAAAACAATTTATACAATATGGTTGAAGCTTCTGTCTGTGAAGACAAAAAACGGACTACAATTTGTTTTACTTTTAACAGATCCTAGTAATGTCACTTACAATGACATTTTTGCAGCACTGTCAGGAACAAAAAGACAAACTGATCATGTCAACATATTACGTTATTATTTATAATAACACTGCGGGGGTGTAATGAAGTGGTAGAATATGGAGGTCAATATTTAGCAAACTACTCTTATAGACTTTTATGAACAAGCCTAATTTAGGCATTCAGACATTTTGTCTTCGATTTTACTATCTAATCCCTGTGAGAGTATGGGGTGCATTTCATGTGCTTGGTTCACAAGTTTTCATAGCAATGTTGTAACGTAGCCTTCAATGTATAGAGGCCACATATCTCTACACATACCTTACAAGCAATATGCTTTAATATGAAATGATTTGTAAGATGTTGCAAAGATCATAGAAAATAACCTACCCGTGTCTTCTCAAAAAGTTCAGAACCTTTCAAGAAAAATCTAAAATGAAAGACAACGTACAATTAGCTATAGTAACCATGTTTGATGTTATAACTTTTAGGGAGATCCATGTGACACAAACTATGTATGCCAAAAAACCTGAAGTTATCTATCAGGAATAAAGAAAAATAGCATACTTGCACATGTCTGTTGAGTCCTGGGTCCCTAAAGTGTATAATGTGGAGGCAATTCTGTTGATGTCTTCTGCAGCACCTGTAAAAGAACTACTGTTAAATCTCAGACAAAGCTGTTATATAAAAATCAACCACAAATACAGTGACTCAATTCTCCTTACATTAATTAAAAAAATATATACCAATGGTTATCAACTCTCCACCTTGATGAGTCATTCTGTACAATGCAAACCATTGTACAGTCAAGTGGGGGGGGCACAAAGCAGTGGCAGATATAAAAACTATACTGCATAAACAGAGAAGATGAAAGTTTCTCAGTATTTTAGAGTAATAAAAAATTACATTATCCCTTATTCAGAATCAGACAGCAGATGCAGAAGTGCAAGAAACCATAACGCACGCACAGCACAAAAGGTGGTTATTTCACAGAAGCTGTACTACAACAGTAGATTCCGCAACCACAGTTTCAACCAAAGCCTTTTTTTGTAATTAAATAAAACAACAGTATATTATTATATTACATAATTATTATATATATATATATATATATATATATATATTATAAAATAATATAAAGCTATTATATTATAAAAATAATAGTAATAATAAAAATAATAGTATAAAAGTATATTAAAAAAAATAAAATAGCATTAAATAGCATTATATTGGACTCATTAAACCAGTCAATATTGAACTCATTAAACCAGTCACTATAGAATTTCAGACTCTGCTGCAATTAGTTGATATGTACTAGATGTGTAAATAGTATTTTATATTTTAGGAATGGTTTTCAAAGGCTAAAAAAAGATTTTGGTATTGAAATCAACGCAACAGATGCATACTTGCATCGAACGTTTTTAAGTGATACACAGTCTGTACTACTGTATGTAGACAGCCTGTCCAAATGGTGACTAAAATCAAGCATTTAACCATGCAATCTCTAAACCCTTAAGAAGGTCACAAGTTTAAACAATTGCTCACCATTGAGATCCAAATTAATCTGGAAGAAGCATCAGACCTCTTTATGGGGAGTTTCATGGATTGAGTTTTCATGGCACGCGTAGTATCACAATTCAATGATTCACTTAATCATGTGCCTTCTGTAACGTATAATAAACTTTCTTTGTGCAGCAGTGGACTATTACGCTGCATTTGGTATGACAAAACTGGAACATGCAAGTATGTAAAGATCTACGCTGCTCACAAAAATTAGGGGATTTTTCAAAATGAATATGAAGAGGATCCCACAAGAACTGCTGGACAATCTGTCCATGCCCCATCACGGTCAGTGTGTTTTGGCAGTCTTGGGTGACCATACACCCTACTGAACAGTCAATGTGGGGCACACTCGTACAGTTTGACATGCTTCTGTTTACCTCAATAAATAGATCACTTGCTACTTGCTAATCATGATAGTTGAGTTTGCATATCAATCACACTTTCTATGACTTTTCATTTGCTTTCTGATGATCTTGTTTAATGAAATAAAATCAAATCCTTGTTTTTTTTTTCTTAGTTTCATATTTATTTTAAAATATCCCCTAATTTTTGCAAGCAGTGTATTTATTCTCAATTCTAGATCTCGTTTATATCAGCCACATTCACTGCTTACAGGTTAGAATGGAATCTCCATAGACAAAACAGTGGTGGTGGAACAGGTTGTACTCAACACCTTAGGCACTTTCAATAAAACATCATCTTTGGTTTCCACCTCTCCAACAACTTTCCACCATACCATACATAAAGGAATAGTTAGCCAATTTTATTAACCAGCAAGTAGTACAAATGCCTCAGATATGAATTATGTGGAAATGATACATAACAGTCGCTGCATCCTGTAATATAAGATACGATAGCATTTTTATAGTTATTGTTTATGTTGACCGTTCTAGGTCGGCAATGATTCTTGGCTGGGGCAGTTACTGTTTTTATGTATGCAATACAAAACAGACTCAGAATTGAGTTCAGTTTAGCATAAAGCCACTTAAGCAACACCCGTGGGCAGTTATTTCCAGTAATAAAAGATTACAGACATTCATCAGACATTAAATCGAAAGTAAAGTTTACACGCATTACTACAAGTATGTGTTACCACATTCTTTACTCTGTGCCAAAATGCACAGTGTTTCATAGTAATGCCAGTTCTGACCAAAGAAAACAGTTACTTACACACACACACACACACACACACACACACACACACACACACACACACACACACACACACACACACACAC
>JAUZST010004889.1:0-15971 GCA_034779995.1 Parotocinclus haroldoi
GTGTGTGTGTGTGTGTGTGTGTGTGTGTGTGTGTGTGTGTGTGTGTGTGTGTGTGTGTGTGTGTGTGTGCGCGCACACATTTCTTTGACTTGTAACTGAAAAATTCTGATTAGTTATGATTGTGTGTATTTGTGTATGGATAAGTTTCTGTGTGTGATTAGCCCCCTATGTCTATAAAAGCTGTCACACAAAAAAAAAAGGCCCAAGTGTGTCGTGGGGTGAGGCGAAAACACAAAATAAATGTTTATAATTTATAATGAAGCAACTGACATCTCTTTCAGTGCATAAATTATTCATGTTTATCCTGTAAGGAAATTTGCATTTAGTGTTGGCAGGGTAAAGGCAGGGAAGAGAGGGTTAGATTGTGGACCAAGAGGTCTAGGGCCTCGTATGTATTGTACAGTGATCTGTATTTAAGTGTGTGTGTGTGTGTGTGTGTGTGTGTGTGTGTGTGTGTGTGTGTTCATAGTGGCTCCCTCCTGGGAGGTAAGTGCTGAATTGAGTTGACTGACAGAAAGACGGCGGTTCCCCCGTGACAGAAACGTGATTACCACTCTGAGGCTAATAATGAATGGATTTCTCTCCCAGGAATCAGAATGACGTTCCTCACTTCTGGGGGAACTGAAGGAGAGAGAGAGACAGGCAGAGAGACGCTGAGAAATATTCATACAGAAATGCAAATAGATAAGTAAGTAGCCATATTGACAGTAAGACGGGTTGATAATAAAACGCAAAAAAGATGGACAGGCAGACAAATAGCTAGAGGGGAAGACGTACAGATACAGAGATAACAGACGTATCAACACACTGACAGACAGACACGTAGACAGACAGACAAGAAAACAGTCTGGTGGACTGGCAAAGCGAGAAATGCATTTAATTCTGTGTTGTCAAACAATTAAAATGTTTAACCGTCTTGGTCAAGCACATTGATTAATCACATTTTTACATGCTTATATATGACTAAAGAAGTTGTATACCTGTTTTTATATGTCATAAGAATGGACCACATATGCTATAAAAGAACGCTGTTTTGATTTACACCCGAAAAACTGTCATCAACAGAAAAATCCTTTGTCATGCACGCAATTCAATGTAACTTGATAATAATTCATTTAGAGAATGATATCATTTGATTTTTAAAAAGGAGTATGTGCAAGCTGTTATCAAGTGTGCCAGGCATGTTGTTAAAAAGACTTTATATCTATGTTGAACTAGTAAGTGTACATGCAACAAAATCTGAGCTAAAAAAAAATTTTCAAAAAAGTTTTATAGTTTTGGTTTCTACAAGCCTCTCGCGTTAAATATGGTATGTAGAATGTAGGAAATAGTGATTAGATGACCATTTTGGACAACGCCCAATCGTCTCGTAGGGACAAATAAAAATGCAAGTGTGAGGAAAAACTGCATCATGTTCACCAATAAGCTTGAGACAGCAACACATGTACACATTTCAAGAAAACAAAATTCAGAAACCATATTTAACGTTGAGCCTCGGGTACTTTGTAGCTTTCTAAGCCGTTCTTCTGCTTAATCCAAACTCATCAGAGCATGTGCTATCACAAAGCTCAATTTTCAGTTCATCTGACCGTGGAACGTAGTTTGTTGGGTCCCAGTATCGTTTAGCAAAGTCGGGGCGATTATGTTTGTAGTTTGATGACAGCAAAGTCAAGCTTATACTGTTAGACCTTTAAACATGATGCTTAACCCATCAGCACTAAATAGCTGTAAATAAGCGTATCCGCTAAATGTACCCGCCCATACAGAGAGGCTTCCAGACTAACTTACAGATAGATAAATAAAAAGCTACACCAGACAGCCAAATGGACATTCACAGACAGACCGAAGAAAAGTTCAGTGAACTCCAGAGTCAGTTGCCATGGCGCTTTAACATAACTCATTTAGAGCTGGTCTCACCCGAAACCCCCAAACACGGCCAGTTGGTTCAAGTGTTTCATGGATTTGTTTTGTTAACTGCATTATTATGTAAATTGTTTCTAAACGTGTTCTAGTCAGATTTGGGTGACTCAAATGTGACTGTTAGATAAATGCGTGAAATGAAAAGCAGGACGACTGAAGGCTTCAATAATGGCGAAATAGTGGCAAGATTAATGGCTCTGTTTTGAAGATGGGAAGCAGGATGAGATTAGTATGGTGCAAATAATTTGTGTCTGATTTGCTGCTTGTTTTGACAAGGCTATTGGACTAAGATGTTATGCATTTGAATCTAAATTTGGTCAGCTTCTTTGTGTGTGGGTGGAAGGGATAGAGTGTATACACTCCTGGAATATGATCAAAGGTCAGAAACTGATTAAAAATCAACGGGCACTTCAAGAGGTGTGCTCCCTCTCCTCTCTCTCACTCTCTTGTGCATGGTCTGACTTCATTGGTATGCACAGATCTGGGTTTTTTTTTTTTTCATTCAGAGAAAAGCAACCACACCAAAAATGATAGAATGATAGAAAATGTATTTATTGTAAAGCACCATTTAGACATACGGTATACTATTGGCGCTCTTCTTTCAGCTGGGGAATGGAGTGAGGAAAATCGTCAGAGGAAACATTTAAGAAAGCATAATAGTTTCAATTCAATTTTGTCATATGTAAACTGCTAAATGGAGGATATTATGAAGAGTTTAATGAATGCATGAAGTACACTAGTCAGACACATTCATACAGGGCCAATTTAGAGCAACCAATAACATCTAAATCATGTCTTTGGAATGTGAAAATAAACTTAATTTGCCAGAGTAAACACACATGGACACCGGGAGGACATGCAAACCTGTGGCTGATGGAAGAAGGGACGTCTAGAGCTGTCAGGTGATCGTGCAAACCACTTGCACCACCATTTGGCATTTAATTAATGCAAGTAATGTAAATGTCAGTAAGATATTCTCGTTACACCAGTAAAACCCACACTCAAACGTTCAGCTTTTAATCTTATTTAGCACTATGTGGCCAAAGAAAGACTTAGAATAGTTATTTTTTATTGCCTACATGTCCCTTATTAGTGCATTAGTGCAGGATACCTCCTTTAGGAAACGTTTCATTGCGTTATACTGACCCCGGTTGGAAATTCAGTCAGACACAAAGTGTTTAGCAAACACATACAGGTTTTTGCTGACTGTAGCCAGGATGGCGGCATAAAACATAAACTTTACCCACTCAGCTCTTCTGGCCTCTGAGGCTCGGGGCTGATAATGTGATTCGTCTTGCTCTGTGCAACCAACAACATGGTGCAGCTTTGTAAAGCTTTTAGAGCTTGGACAGTGCAAAGCAATAAGCTGTGCGTAGAAACATTGTGCCAATGTGTAGCACGGACACGCTGAGGTGACACAATTTTGTGTTCCGAATGCACCATTGTTTGAGTTTGATCGCATCAGTATCTCCCATGCTTTTTGACCTAGGCATCCCTAGAAACAAATCGGAGGCAGATACTTAAATGTATGTGCGCAAGTGTTTTTGCACAATATTTCTGCATAATATGTCTCCTTTAAGGATACCTGTATATTAACGAGCAAGTTCTTTGTTGCGTTCAATTGATGTGTTCAATTTTGTATTTAACTCGAATCTTGTGGTTTATTTACATTCGGGATTTAATTGTAATTTTGGACCCGCTATTGCTGTTAGAGCAAGATCCCTGTTGTAGTTCCAGGATAAGGATAAGTAGGAAATACAATTCATTTGACGAACAAATGTAAAGACAAAGGAATAAGACTCTGAGGACTTGATGAAAAAGTAAATCAGAGAGATGCACTATGAGATCTTATTTAGTTGGGAACAATGGGAAAGAAGCCACATGAGACGTTCAGAAGAAAAAGAAGCAATAGATTGTGATAGCTTGTGAGAGTGAGAGCTTTCCTTCCAGCTAATTGCAGCTTGAGACTGAGAAAAGAGGTCAGCTTATCAGCTCTGTATATCCTCACAGACACTCAGTTCCTCCGTTTGGTTTATGTATCATGTAGTGGGGTTTGAGGTCAGTGCCAAAAGAGTTATCTTGACATAAGACATTTTAGCTCTAGAGTCGAGTCAACACAAAGCATGGATATACAGTACAATCGAAGTTTATTCAGCAATTGATCTCTCTAAAAATTCCAGTAAAACATGACTTTGAAAAATGTAAGACAAGAAGCTAGTGGAATTAAGCCAACACAACTTACATGCCACACAGAACTACATTTTTGCACAAAAAAAATGACTATTTGCTGTTCTTTGTCGCAGTTGGAGGAGTTTCAGGGTTCAGCGCCTATACTAGGTATCATGGGGACATAGGCGTAAGTGTGTCCTGGTTCCTGTTCCAGTGCCGGCAGATGATTGCCCTCCCTCAGGCTATGATTATCATGTGTGTATGACCAGGACAGAAGGCAATCCTGGGACTCGAGCCCAGAAGAAATAGGGTACTATGGTTGTTATACAACAAAGATGATTTGTGTGCAATTTATTCGGATGACAGTAAATTAATTTGAGCTAAAATATAATGGCGGTATCTCTGACAGCAAAAATGCAGTTTTTTTTTCCTCATTTTATGCGAACTCTCTCTAGCGACAAAACTCACTGACTAATTGCTGTTACAGCAGTTCCTGTATTTTAACTCTGCTTTTCCACTGGCAGCCTTTTCAGATTTGACAAAGACTGAGGTAAAACATGTTTTTTGTCTGCATGTTCTCCTGCCCTTTGTTGTTTCCTCTCATCCTTGGAACCACAGACCCATTTTACATGCTTATGAAATGTTCTGTTTTGGGAAGATCTTAATGTTGAAGAGGAATAAACATAATATTAGTAATAATAAAGAATGCATTGTCATTAAAAAAGCTTAAATATTGTAACCGGATAAAGCTGGATAAAAAGAAGAAATATTTATATCAGCTCTTGTATGAAGCTTTTTTAACATCACATTCTGTTTGTTCAATTGCACTGTAATGCAATGATGTATCCATTCACGTAGACCATACAGGCATGTCATGTTCTAATTGGCAGATTATCTGGTGCAATCCATATTATTGCATTGATCTATAGTAGTTTGATTGCGCTTCTCTGATCATTTCCATGTTGATTACTGATTAAGTGAATTTGCTGTGTGCAAACCCCTATTTATACTCCAGTGAAATCGGAATCTGGTAAGAGATGCTTTTCCCTTTAGTGTTTGAGTGGAAATGGAGATACAGAAATGCGAACGAGGTCTGATTGCGAACACAAGCGCTTGGTTTCTAGGCCTGGATCACTTCGATACTGCTTAGCCAAAAAAAAAGTCATTGAAGAGTGCCAAACTGGCAGTGCCAAACTGAGAGCTGTACCCCTCTGTCATGTTAGTGAATTGACCTTGTGGGTCCTGTGCAAATATGTAAGAATCAAATTTAAATTAGCATATTATGCCTAACTGACTACCGAGGTTTGATTCAAATGATGTAAGTTTCATTCAAACATTCATACAGCTACAAAACAATACAGCAGCTTCTAGGTAAAGCCTCCATAGTTTGGATTGTCCCAGATAGACACAAGTCACTTCTTCAGTCTCAGCTAGTTAGGAGCTTCCTCCATCTCATGTACAGAACACATGCGTAATGATTGATGCCAGCACTCCTACATATCAGTGGGACAAGTGATTAGTTATATATGCAAATGTACATATGTATTAATTACAATGACCATGTGGGCCACTCACATATGATTGGGGAATAGCTGCAGTCATGGCATTGTGATATGGTGAGAGGTGTATTTTTAGGCACCCTCCTGGGTTCAGGGCTGGGCATTCCCTCATCACATAGTGAGATTCCTCACTATCAAGGCTGTGCAGCTCTTCATCCTTGAAAGAGTGACTGGTATTATAGAAGTGTCTGATTGCTGCAAAATTGAGTGAGTAGTTATATCTCAGGTAGATTCGGTATGTAAATTATGATGTGTTTGGTCTGACTAGATACTGGGTCTTGCCACAAGGGGGCATAAAAGTGCTTCCCCTGCTGCCCTATAAAAGTACTCTCAGTAGGCTCCTTTTAATGTAATGTACCTGTTGGTGACATATTGCTGACTGCCAGAAATGTCAAACCCAAAGACATTTTGCGCATTTGACAGACTTTAAAAGCGGGGGGGGGCATATCATTGAACTGCGGATGGTCGTTTTGACGAATTGCCCATCATACAAGTCGTTCTGACCTAGCTGTTATGAGGTGTTGAGAGCAGGCTCCGGACAGCCTGGACAGATTTACCAGCAGAGAGGATCATTTGATTCTCTGATAAGCATGAGCAGCTCCTACAGTTTTGCTGTCCACCATCCAGACACAGGTGGCACATTCACTACACATCCGTCTCTGCCCGGACCATTTCCAGCCGCACGGCAGAAAGAAATATGTTGTCATAGCACCCATTATGTGTCCTCCCATTGACAGCCAGCACCAGTCAGCTTTGTGTGCAGTGGTGTTGCGAACAAGAAATTGCTATTGGATTGCTATGGACTGGAACTATATCGTCTTTAGTGATAAATCAGTGTTGTGCTTGGAATCCATCAACGGTTGGGTTCATTTATGTGGGCTCTGTGGTGAGCGCTTTAATATTTCCTTTGCTGTGGAGTGACACACTGCCCCAACTGCTGTTGTAATGGATTAGGATGTACATACCCAACTGCAACACCTGTGAGCAAATGTGCCACAGGGTGTCATATGGAACCTGTTTGCCTCCATGTATGCAGGCTAGACGCGACCTAACAGGGTACTAGAGCCTCCTTTCAATTGTAAAGTTTTCCTAGTAAACGTATCCTTTTGCTTTATCATTTCATTCATGCACAGGAAATTGAATTTGATCTCAACAATTTCTTCTTGGTATCTTTTTTTTGGTTTAGTTTTGTTTGAGTGCAACATTTAGCTTATTTGCATCTACATCCTGTCTCTCAATTTCCTTCAAAGTGAAGTAGCCTAGCGGTTAAGGTACTGGACCAGAAGGTCCAGGGTTCAAATCCCCCCTCTGCCAAGCTGCCACAGTTGGGTCCCTGAGCAAGGCCCATAACCCTGCTCTGACTGTAAGACTGTATTAATTGTAAATCGCTCTGGATAAGGGCGTCGGCTAAATGCTGGAAATGTAAATGTAACATTCCAATAGTTCTGTCTGCAGTTCTACTGGTTAGTGTGTATGCACAGTAAAGTCAGTGTGCACCTCCACCGGCACTCACGATGGATAGTGGGTGAAAGAAGAAGTAAGACTTTACAATCAAGTGTGTGTGAGACTGTGATGATAAAAAGAACCATTATTTTGTGTTTTCCCCTCAGGCTGTGCTGTGGGCAGCTCATCATGGGGGCCTTCTCCTCAGGGAGCTAACTAACACAGAGTCATTAGAGGGCTCTCCTTAGGAGGGACTGATGTTTCTCTCCCTGTTTTGCCTGCTGACAGGAGATGTTTCACCTTATCCATTCTTCACCTTATAAATGTCAGCATTTAGCCTGGGCACCAAATTGAGTAGCTCTGTGGTTGTATGCAAGCCAAGGTGGATGTTCAGAAGCAAACCTTTTAGGAAGAATGACCGTGAGACCCTGACATAGAACTAGAGACAGAGCATGCTTTATTCACATTGGAATTTATGCACCTGAATTGGCAGGAGCAGTCCATAATTAGAGGATGAAATTCACTTTACATGACCTCTTTTGTTCGCTTTGCTCCAGTTAAACAATACGCAATGAATGATTTAGAGAATGAGCAGACTGCCACTCTAAACGTGCAGAAGAAACATTTCTAGCATAGCCTATAGCTAGACATGACATTTATTTCATGAGAGCTATTATTAGTCACTATAGGGAAATCGGATAACCTGAGCACAGGAGTGTGATGTGCTGGAATTGCAAAAAAGAGGACCTGTGGGTTTGGATCTGGTCGATGCATCGATTTGATTTTGAAATTCTGCTCTTAATGCCCGACTCGGGCCGGAGCACCCACAGCTCACATGGGTTTTGCGTTAAGGCCTTTGTTTTGGATTCAGGAGGCGTTATGTGTGTTTTATTTTCAAAAAGGTCAGAGAGAAAAATGCGTGCCAGAGCTGCAGATTCTGAAGGCTTTTGATCTATGGCATCACCTATTCAAACACACACATACTTAAGATCTCTCAAGTCCTTTTCATAGCATACAGGAGCTCCTCTTAACACAGACATCAGTGTGCAAAATGTGCTTGAAGAAACCTGATTGTTGCAAACATTTAATTTATGCCCATCCATAATATAAAAATGATCATACCTCAAGTACACAAGTCGAGGAGTGATCAGATTCATTCTAATAGCATCTGTAAAGGTAGTGATGCTTATGCAGGTATGCCATTTAACAACCGCCCAATCAGTGTCCGTTCACTTTAACGACCAAGGTCTTAACAATTACAACAAATTATACTCCTTACAAAATAGGCGATACTTCAAAAAGAAATATCCCATAATGAAATACCGCCAATTTTATGTGAGCAGTGTATATTAACATCTGTGGCAGGAAATAAGCAGATGTAATAAAACTTATAACCAGAAGCGCATAGCACTGGTCATTTGACCACTATGATTTGCTACTAGCAGTTCTGTGCTGGATTTGATTACTTATAGGTTCACTGCATTGATTGTTCTGGAAATTTGTTTTAAGTCGACACATTCCCTCTGGGTTGTGCGCAGCCAGTGAGGTATTACAGCCAAGAAGTCTTAAAAAGGTTCCTTATAACAGTGAACTGAAAGGAAAAGAGGAATTGAATCCTCCAAAACACTTCTGCAGCTAGCTTAGGAGCTATGTTAGCATCCTGAGTTCACCAATAGAGTAAGTGTTTTGCTTTTGCTTCCCAGGACAGTATGCACTGTGAAATTTGACTGTCGCACCACGAAGTGGAGAAATTACAAATGATCAAAATCTATACTAGAACTGTGAAACAATTTATGGTCAGTTCATAGTCAACCAAGTTTCCAATTGCACCGCGAAATTTGACAGTGGTACCATGAAGTGGCCAAGTTTTCATCAAAAACTCATTAGTAAAACCTTATGATCAAGCTGTGAGATTTCACATTAAAACTGTCAAGTATTTTACGGTTTTACTATGAAATTCCACAGTATATTTTTCATGAGTTTTCACTTTCAACCTACTCACTAAATAATATACGATTTTTTTAAACATTTAATTATAAAATATTTTTATGCTACTGATTTGCTATGATACAGTATAGACTATATAAATTTATGATGCATTTAATTGGATGCAGTCTCATGATAAATCTGGGAGCACCTGTACATTAAAGCTAGCATGTCTAGCATGGATTCATTCAATTACTTGTCATTTTCAGTACTCGAAACAGGCTTCTGGAACAAATTAACAACGAGAACTAAGGTACCACCATATATATATATATAAATAACTTGCCATACTCACTTAATCCAGTTCATAGTCGGCAGACGGTAACCACCTCTTGACCACCAGTCCATCACGGGCACCAAATCGAACACAACATACACACACCCACACTCACTTTTATTGTCTACACTGGCAGCCACCGGGCAACTAAGCACTACACAGGTTTTTAGGGTGTATGAGAAAAACAGCACTAGAAAGTTTAAGTTTCTTGGAAATCCCTTGGGTTTGCATTCTTGCATAAATATCCTTTGTTTTACCCCAAACCCATTGTAAGTGTTTCATGTTCAAACCTCTCTCGTCTGTTTCTCTGCAGTATAAGCAGGTGGAGCAGTACATGTCCTTCCACAAGCTGCCAGCCGACATGCGTCAGAGGATTCATGATTACTACGAGCACCGTTACCAGGGCAAGATGTTTGACGAGGAGAGCATCCTGGGGGAGCTGAACGAGCCACTTAGGGAGGTAAGGGCTGCCTGATGAAGAGATGAAAGAAAGCATATGGTCTTTTATCTGATAGAGACATTTTAATTGAAAAACTACGACAAGAACTGTATGACATTATTTTTGGAACAATGTGAGAAGCAGATGACAAAATCTAAACTCGCACTAAAAAATTGGAATTGATAATGAGTGGCCAGCTGTAATTATCTCTAGAAATATAGTCAGGTTTAGCCAAATTGTCAGTTTGACAAATACATTTTCATATGTTTCAAACAGAATGACAGAATATAATATGTATATAAAAGCATATCTTATCAGAATGAGTAAAACCGGGTTATTTAAATGGGTTTTTAATGTATTTTGATGGATGTTCGTTGTAATTGTTTGTCTCAATATTTGATGATTGATATTTGGGTCAAATTTGAACCCCAAAATCACAATTAGAAACTTAATCCAGGCGAGGTTTACCAGTGTACATGTGTTAAACACAGTGAAAAATATAGCTGAAGACAAGATCATTAACAAATGAATTATGTGTTCAGTTTTTCCATAGTACCACAAACAGGTACTGGTTTACAGAGTAGAATGGGAGCCATTAATTGAGCCAGCAAAAAGCAGCTTCATATTTAGACTTAGTTAAATTAAGAGTTAAGTGCTGAAATTCCTAGTAGTCATGAATGTAGGCTAGTTTTCTTAGAAGTTACCATACAGGTTGTGATGGACTGTTGCCTGTAGTAGATTTTTCTGCAATGACAGTGAGCAATGTTAGTAAATGACTGAACTTCCAATTCCAATACAGTATGAACCAGTCCTGTTCTAAGAGTTATCAAAAGTTTTGCAAGTCCAACATAGTTAGCTTGCCAGCTGCTAGCATGCTAACCTATTAGTGTATCAAAACCATTCAACTACTTGTACACATGAAAATATCTTTAAAAAGTTACTCATAATTTTATATTTTTTAATGAACTCTCTTACAGCACACCATCATTCTCAACCCAGACCAATAAGTCATTTGTGTGGTATGTTGGACCGTACCATCTTAACCTCCTTTCTTTGCATGGTGACTGGCATCAGGGGTTTCCTCCAAGTTAGAAATATTACTGCGGTAACAAAAGGAAATAAATACGGTTATATGAGCAGTCTCTATAAACAGAGTAAACTTGCTGTGACTTAATTACATCACTTTAACTGCCTCCTGCCTTCATTTTGTAGGAAATAATCAACTTCAATTGCCGGAAGTTGGTGGCTTCGATGCCTCTGTTTGCCAATGCCGATCCGAATTTTGTGACGTCAATGCTGACCAAGTTGCGCTTCGAGGTCTTCCAACCCGGAGACTACATCATAAGAGAGGGAACCATTGGGAAAAAGATGTACTTCATTCAGCATGGGGTGGTTAGTGTGCTGACTAAAGGGAACAAGGAGACTAAGCTTTCAGATGGCTCTTACTTTGGAGGTAAGGGAATTTTCACTACCACTATTATCGGTTAGGGTAGGTAATATAGTTTAGATTAGGTATAGATTTAGATCTCCTTAAATTTTATACCATCGTATTTGTATACAGCACAACATAGTCATTTAAACAGCAAAGTTTAAGTCTGATTGGACAATGCTTCTTTTCATAACCATTCTATGGACAAACTTAAAGCAAATTGTTGAACACTACTGTTTTTCAGACATTTGTTTTTTATCACTTTTCTGCATAATAAAATGTTCCTATAGCAGATATGGATTTCATGCCAAATCACAGGAAAGTCTAAATCATTGTTAATAAGGCTGGCTGTGTGGATGAGTGGATAGTAGGTAGTTAGAAAGAATGAAAGAAGAGAAAAGGAACACTGGTAGTGGCATGACAGAAGGAAAGACTATGATATAGATCCCTAGGGGCCAAAATTCTGTCTCTCATTAAGCTAGAGTTATCCTGCTTACCATGGTAAGGGTGTCACATGGGAGTGTCAGAAGCTTACATTGAAGGCTGTTCAAATTCAGTTTACACTGAATGCATTTATAAGTGATAACTGTAGAAAATCAAGTCCGGTGTTCAGGGTTGCCAGATCTTGTGAGAGAAACAAGCAACCGGGTCCACAGAAACAAGCTGCGAAGTCTTCTTCAGGGCATCTGTACACTCCAGTTCTGTTTGCGTGCCTGCACAGAAAAAAAAAACAGCTTGAAATCAAACTAAGGATATTCATGCACTTAGAGTTCTGATTACTCCTAAAATCCATTTTCTCATCTTTAATGGATTCTTAATGTAATTTTAGGCCTTATTCCAGTCTGAGAAATCAGAGTGGGCTGTTTGCATGAGTACTTGATTATGATCGAATGATGCATGTAAACACGTTCACTGATTGCCTATCAAGTCCTGCTAATGTCATTAAAAGCTATAAATGGTTTAGTTCCAGCATGTATGTCTGACATTTAAAGCACTTGTTCAGCTGAGGGCGAGCAGAATCTTCAAAACAGATCAATCGTAGCTCTGCTTGCAGAACCTATTACGTGTATTACCTATCAAAATCAGAATTTTTGTTCCTGAAGACATTAAAACCCCTATTTGGGGCTTTTCTTCCAATTACAGACACAAAAAGGTTTTAGAATAGAATAGAATTTATTTATCGGCATAATACAGAGTAAGGACATGTTGGTGCTACAACTTTGTCAGTTCTTTTATAGAAAATCTTCTGTATATGTCTGTTTCTCTACATACTTTGGTAGTCTTCTTTACCTTGTTCTTTAATGGTCAGGACCCCCATTATTTGGTCACCACCCTCTACTACTTGGATGATAGATCATGCTCAGCGCTACGGTGTCACAGATGCGGTGGTGATGGGATGTTGATGCGTGTGCAATGAGTGGATTAGACACAGCAGTGCTGCAAGAGCTTTTAAACACCCGAGTCTCATCGCTGGACTGTTAGTAGTCCAACAGGCAAATATATTCAACCACCGGCATCCTGTAGGCTTTACATTTACAGACGCCCTTATCCAGAGACTCTTACAAGTCTTACAATCCAAGCAGTTGTGGGTTAAGGGCCTTGCTTAAGGACCCAACTGTGGCAGCTTGGCAGAGGTGGGATTTGAACCTTTTACCATCAGGTCCAGAGTCCAGTACCTTAACCGCTATGCTACCACAGTCTCAGGCAGCATCCTGATAAAAGTATAGAGGAATACTAACACGAACTGTAAGCTGCTTTCTCCAGATTTAAATCTGCAAGGTGTAGCATCTGTTAGATGTGTCTAATAGCATGTACAGTGAGTGAACAGTGTTTGGAAACTCCAGCAACACTGCTGCGTCTAATCCACTCATTACCAGCAAAACACGCCACCACCACATCAGTGTCACTGCAGTACTGAGAATGGTCCACCAGTCAAATAGTAGCTGTTCAGTGAGGGTCCTGACCAACAGAGCAAACTAAGTATGTCAAGAAACAGATGGCCTACAGTCTGTTATTGTAGAACTACAAAGAGCATATATGGTCAGTTGAGTCAAGAGTGACTTACAAAAGTTATTCTGATATCATATAGGGCAGCACGGTGGCTTGGTGGGTATCACCGCTGCCTCACAGCAAGAAGGTTCAATCCCAGGGTGGAGTCTGCATGTCCTCCCTGTGTCTGCGTGGGTTTACTCCGGTTTCCCCCCACAGTCCAAAGACGTATGTTTACTTAATTGGTGTTTCTAACATGGCGATTAGTGTGCCCTACGATGGATTGGCATCCCGTCTAGGGTTGTTCCTGCCCTGGGTGGGGCCCGTGCCCCCGTGTGGATTAAGCGGAAGATAATGAATGAATGAATGCAATTATGCAATAGCTATGATATGGTTGGTAGTAGATATTATATTGTTGCATGGTTTGCAATATCTTGAGGTCGGCATGTTATATCAGTCATATAGTGTTATGTTATTGCCCAGTTCCTGTATCGGTCACAGATTGCATGAGGAGGGCTAGAGTGCAGGTTGCACTGTGGACTGTCGATTTAGCACGGTTACAGCTCAACTGTTTAGTAGTCTGGAGATGAGTGCTCTGATGGACCGATGGTGCTTCCCAGAAGTCAGCATGACAAACAGGTGGTGACAGGGGTGTAAGGGGTCTGTGATTATGCTGGTCACCTTTCGTAGGCAACGGGAAATGTAGAACCCCTCCAGGCCTGGCAGATGGGTCTTTGTGATTCTCTGCTGCATTGATGACTCTTTGTTAGGACTTCTTGTCAGTCACAGAGCAGTAACCGTACCACACTCTGGCTGGCACAGCAGCAGAATGACACCAGCAGATGTTCGGACAAATCTACTCCCTAAGAGTTCTTAGGAAGTAAAGCCGCTGCTGAGGCTTTGCTACCAGTGAGGTGCCGTGTGTTGACCATGTGAGATTGTCAGAGATATGGGTGCTGAGGAACTTGACAGAGTTCAGAGTAGAGCAGAGTAGAGTCGAGTCTTCCGTGATTGTTCCTTCAGTTCCTGTAGTCAGTGAAAACATTTACATGTACTTAATAGTCCAATTGCAGAAACTCACATTTGGTCAGTAATCCAATCAATAAGTTAACATGCACTTGGGTAATGGGGAAAACTCTGGGTTTACATGGCTTAGGCAATCAGATTTCTACTTTGCAACAAGCCATCTCACAAGACTGTAAAGTAAAATTGAAACTTTATAATGTAATTCTTAATTTTCTCTATAATATACAGTGTTTTAGAGTCTCCACAAAAGTGTTTAGTAGCCGTCTGTGATTAATTCTGGGGTTGCCAGATAAAAATATACACCCAGGCCAATGGAAAAAAAAATGCAAAAAAAAGCCCATGAGAATAAGTGGACCTGGCAACATTGTTTCCATGCATTGCCATACCGAGAAAACTGACTGAAACAAGAGTAATGGTACATATGATATGAGAAATCTAATTACTGAAAAATCTTTTTATTGGATTTCAAACTCCAAACTGCAGACCTTAATCTGATCTGGGAAATTGGAGTATGCTGTTTACGTGAGCAGTTGAATACAGATTGTGATTGGACTATTAATGCATAGATATGCACTCAATGACCAGCACCCTTGTTTTTTGGTGTTGAGTGCCAGTTGAAAGGGTTGGGGACTGATTTGGATTTAACTTGACTAACTACTGTAGGTCTGCTAAGAAGTACCTAATTCGCCGAAACAGACTTAAATTAGATTATGACTTAAAATTAAGTGTTAGATTAAACCAGTTGTTTTAATTGTCTTTTAGTTGTCTTTAAGTTCTAAATTCTCAAGTTTGAAGTGGTTTATATGGTACATTTTCAAAGATGTTTGTTTTTCCACTACGTTTTCTTTCTCACCCTCCTCTAAACCGTATTTATACATTTGTTTCACCAAATTGTGACATGTAACATATTTAAATATGAAGTGCTACTTTAAAAATCAGTGGTGGACGAATTACTTAAGGCTGAGATACCCAAAGGTAAAATAAGCTTATTAATCAAGTAATTCTCCCCTTAGACCTCCACTTGAGTAAAAGTGCAAAATGATTTGCCTTAAATGTACTTAATTATCAAAAATAAAAGTACCATAACACAGGGAAAAACAGGGAACAGGGAAAACGTTTTAACAGGGAAAAACGAGTGCCAAACAATGTATCCTGTTTGGTGGTATGCTTGCTTCTAGCTTTTTCGCTTTTATATGTTTATGTACACACGACAAAAAAAGGAATGACGTATTTTGCATAATGCATTGTTCGAGTTAGAGTTATGTAGATTTCAAATAAAAAGTCAAAATGAAAATACTGTCAACCGCTGTTAAAAACTCTTAAATCTATCGCAAAAAGCCATTGCGTGTGACAATGTGTGTCTGAGGTGCATGAGGACAAAGGGTAGAACAGTTTCTGGAGTGCCTCTCTGTGCTGGATTGCCCTCTGCTCTCAATATAATCTTGTCATGGTGTATCAAATAACCATTTCATTCAAAGAGGGACACTGTACGGTCCAGGCCACTGTGTTTGAGGTAATGAGTAAAGCCGTTGAGGCATTTAGCAGCACATGACCCACCAGTCGGTTGTTAATTACTGCTAATGTTCATCATACGAGCCCCCTGGAAGCCTCTCACTGTGGGTGCCCCGTGCGTAATAACGGAAAGATGGCAAGCAATCTATCTCTGGGCATGCCAGATTAATCAGCACTTCACACATGTGACCCTGCTTTTTCCAGCTCTTTTTGTGACTCAGT
>JAUZST010004890.1:0-15971 GCA_034779995.1 Parotocinclus haroldoi
GTAATCTAAAAAAATATTCCTAGTTGTGTGGTGATTAATGAAATCTCTGATATCTGTCTTAGAACTATGAATCTTTATTTAAAGGATAACAAATCAGTTATTTGCTATTTTTAGTTTCAAAATAAATAAATACAACCTGGGAGAAAGACATTTTCATCTTGGTGCATATTACTACTACTATATATTACATTACCCGTTATACACTATATGCTAGTTGACTATTTAGGTAGATTTGTCAAGCAGTGTGAAACAAACTAGGAACTGATCTAAAACAGGTAGCACATGGACAGGTATAAAACATTAAAGATAGCACAAAATCAGTATACAATACTTTTGGTCAGTTCCTATGTTTGGAAGTTTCTATTTAGAAACATTTTGAAACAGTACATGGTTTCCGCTCTCATTTCCTTTCTGACTCTGACCTGTTAGAACCTCTCTGCTGCCAATCAGTCCTTGTTGAGAAAGAAAGTCCCCTGCTCCTAGTTAATGTGGCATGTTGAACTGTAAATGTATTGTAGGCTGAATTATATTTTCACCTCATTTGCTCAACACTATTAGGATGCATATTAAGGCCTTCTGGTGTTTCATTGCATCAATTTTTGTTATTTTGCATCATATCACATCATATCAAACAGTGCTGCAGCTGGTAATATTTGTCCGGTGTGACCCACCACCACAAAGAAAAATAAAGCCAGTCAATCATCTGTCCAACAATTTGGTGAGTCACCCAGGAAGCTTAAATCCTCTCCCCGTGCATGCATTATGGAATTCAGTTGGATACAAGCCTCTCATAATACTTCAATTAAAAAAACAATAAAATAACAGAGCAGGCATTTAGATTTAGATTTAGTTTTTGGGAGTTAGGTTATGAGGAGCATGTCATATCTCCCACCTCACTCCCTTAAGTCCATGCTTAGGTTCCTTCTCTTAAATGTAACTGTAGTCTGACACTTCATGGCTTACTACTAAACTGCCTACTTGATAATGGCATAGATTTTTGGTGGCTGCAGCATGTTCAAGCACTTCTCTCACACATCAGGTCAGATTTGCATTGCAAAAATTGCCTACAATTAAAGACTGGATGTTGGAATTTCCAATTTCCAAATGTGGGGAAAAAGCTGTTGTGTAAAGCACTGGAGATTAACTGTAGACGGCTTCATTAACTAACAGCTAAATTTTTATTATATTAAGTTATTATATTCACTGAAATTGAATAGCCTATGTTAATTTATCTACTGTAATTAAGTATTTATTAATCTGCATTGCCTCTTGATTCACAGTAAACAATGCCAAATGAAATACTGTAGAGCCAGCTGAAAATACTAACCCAAGTAAAATTGCTGCTATGTATCCACTTTTTCTATTGATTAATTCAGTTCTAATACAATATTTAGTAAGTGAAATACCAAAACAATGAAACTTTGAGACTTACCTCTGCACTCAGGTCTGTGACCACTCCAAGAAGCAAACACCTCGGCCACTCTCTGACATGTGATGCTCTTAGAGCCCTGTAATACGTAGTCTTCATCACAGGTAAACTGGGCTATGGCACCAATACTGGTGGGAAATATACCACATACACACATACAAATAATCAGAGCATTCCAAAAAATATAATCAAACATCACAGCATGTTGCACGGACCCAAGAAAATAAGTATACAAGTATACAATATACATAATGTTATATTATATTATTGTTTATATATACACCCGTGTGTGTGTGTGTGTGTGTGTGTATGTGTGTGTGTGTGTGTGTTATATGTATATGATTTACAACATATCGGCATCCAGGTAACACTAAAGGATTATTGCCCCCAAATGACATCAGTTGTCATTTGTATTTACTTCTGAATAAAATTGGCTGCTCCTTGAGGATTCCAGTACATGGTTACACAAGGAATTCATCATATTTGGAAAGGTGCTTACAAAGCTGCGCCAAAGTTGTAGAAAGGCACAAGTTGTTAAAAAGCCACAAACAGGTTTCAGAGGTTTTAACTAGCCCCCAGAGTACTGTTCAGAGCACAGAATGTGTATGGCACCACCAACACCTTGCCTAAATTGGGTCTTCCTTCCAAAGTGAATGACCGAGTCAGGAAGAAATTGATCAGAGAGGAGTGTGAGACAGAAGAAGTTACTATTTTAAAGGGCTATTATGATTTTCTATAGGTACTGTATGTACCAAAATAAATGTGCTGTCAGTTTAAACAGCACAATGCGTTCTGTAACATATTGTAAATGTCATTATGCAGTCTGCTTCTATTGTTTAAATGTTTTACCTAAACACTTTACTCTGATTGCATGAATGGCAAAATTAGATGCATGCATTTAACTTAATGTAGCACTGTATTGCATATGCACATTGTCAGACTTCTTGGAGCTTTATTAGTATGACATTGGGATCCATGTTCCTAAGAAGGAAAATATGATTTACATTCACTAAGGGCTTGGATACAGGTCACTAAGGTAATCAGTTGGTGCCGATATTAATGGCAGGCGCCGCATGTTATCAACTGTGTGTTCTATATATTCTGACATGCCCCTAAAGATTTGGTACTATTATGTTAGTAAAAATGATGGAGGGAAGGAAAGACAATGGACAATCAGAAAATGAGAGAACAACCTGAAGTGCAAAGCTAAACCAGTTGCTAAAAAATAAAGTTATAAGGTACTTGCCACTGTAGCTTTCTTAATCCTGATCTACCGGGTCCTCTTAATGTCTCTCAAAATGTTAACAGAATTTGGTGCATCTTGTAGAGGTTCCACTGCTAGCAGTGCATGGTAAAAAAATAAAAATATTTTTAATAAATAAATTTTGTCTTTGTAGGTAGAAACTCCCTATTTGTAGGTATTGTGCTGTCTGGACCAGTCACTAGGTCAGTCTCAGTAAGGGTTGGCTTGTGTCCAATGCTCCTTGGGTGATGGTGGAAGGACACAGTATCCAATGATTATTACCTAAAGTCACTGCCGATTCGCTTGCCATTTGCAGGCTCCCCAGGGTCTGGGCACGAGTTAGAGGCCTGTTTGATTCCACCCTCATTCACTGCAAAGCCAGAACAAAGCAAATTGTTACATTAACTGACAGAAGTGAAAACAGTAAGCGGTAGTCAGCATTGCTAAATGGAGAAGTAATAAGAGCAGGACTGCAAGCACACTCATATACACACTGTTTTTGGCCCATGATGATGTAGGTTAACAGAAATGCAGTCAATAAAGCACAAGTCCCCATGATGGCATCTCATATTATTTACTGAACCTAAACCAAAAGTGTCTCTTGTTTATTACTCACTTGTATTTATTGGATATAAAAGCATGCTTAAATACATTACTCCTAAACATATATGAACTTGACTTTATGTTGAGAATTAAAAAATAGAACTTGTAAAATTATAATACAATTTATTATTTGATAGTTCTGTCAGTCAATATTTAGCCAGAATGTGGTTAAAGGGAATCACATACTCCATACTTTTTGACAAACACCCTTTAAATTCTTCCACAGTTTCCCTTGCAGAAATCATATTGCTTGTTTCTAAGACATGCTTTGGAATAATCATTTTATCTTATATGTCTAAACACTTGCCAAATAAAAAAAATCACTACTGGTGTGATTTTAAGACGTGTTGTTATTTGTTAGAATTTTGTTAATTACCGCCTCTTTCCTGTTTGCAAATGTACAATTGGCAAGCTGTTAAACTCACCTATAAACAAACCATTAAGAAAAAAAGTTTAATTTGTGATTTATTCAAACCTTTCAGGCATCGACATCTGTGGGGAGAGCATAGGTAAGATTTTCTTCTGATGACACTTGCTTGAAGTATGCATGTATGCACAAGCAAATCTGTACAATGAAGTGATACACTGCTACTCTTGTACCAACCAATCTTGCAGGTCATGGCCCTTGATGTAATGGTTTTGTTTTGCATACCTGGCCAATCTATGAACAGTTTGATCATTAGTTTTCTTAGTTTTCCGGATATTGTGCTCTATAGTTGAATACTTCTCCATATTGTCAATATTTCTTATTAAATTTTAGTTGGAAAATCATAATAAGCCCTGAAAATGATTACATGACTTGGATCAAGGTCTAACAAACTAATTGCCACGATAAACTGTAACAGTGCATTAAATTTGCTCAGAAATATGTCATAATTAAGTGCCTTGTAGAGTTAATGCTGCTTAACATTTAGAAAATCATCAAAGCATGTAATTTGACCAAGGGTACCCAAACTTTTGCATGAGAATGTATGCCAGGAAAATTAAAGATAAGGAAGAAACACGAATCATGCAAGTCATGCAAGAAGAACAAAGGATGATTCAGCTTGATGACTTCCCATCTGAACCAAAGAGGCGCATGTCATTTTTTATTTTCCTGCTGAATGAACTATACTCCAAATACAGCCCATTAGTACAAACTGCTCCTGGCTATTAAACACCATTAACAGCCTCTTTCACACACACACACACACACACACACACACACACACACACACACATACCCACACACACACACCAAACATCTCTTATAAATTTTTGTGAATCTGTCTGATTGCTGGAATAGTCAGGTTTGAAAACAAAATCTCTATGGCATAAATGAACCCATGTTCATAGATCACTACAGACACCGTTCATAATGAATGCCAGTTACAGAACAGTATGATTTTAAAGGATCTTAAGGATCTATTCTACAACATCACTCCCAGCAAAAAAACACAGCACCAAGTAAAATACCGCAAGTACCATGATCTGAACATGCAGTGTGTTTTTGCATCACATTTACTAGATTATACTGATTATATAGTACATAGTTCCTTTAGCAAAACAATGATTAGTGACACTGTTGAATAAAGAAATTTGTAAAGTAATTTTTCAGTGCAGTTAAGAATACTTGTAAGTACTATTTTGTTGAGTAATAAAAATTAAACAAAACAAAAGCAATTTGCTAATTATTTTCATATTTGAAAGAGGTTAGAGATCAGAAAGGCTGGTAACTGGTACTAACAAACACAGTGTAGTTGATACCAGCTCAAAAATGAATCAGTCTTCCTGCTGGGCAATCACAGAGAAACAGGATAAACGAACCCATGAATCACTCTGTAACACTATCAGAATGTATACTGGCAGAGAGAACTAAGGATTTAAACAAACTATTTATGTCGACTCACTAACTAGTATATGACTAAGTTTTTGACTGCGACGATAAGTTTCTGAAATCAACTTTTGATTAATAATACTACAAAATAATTACATTTCATCACCACACAGGTCATCTGATGAGTCATGTTCTCCATGTGTATGTTAACTACATACAAAAAAGTGAATGAACACTGGCCAGTAAAACACAACTCAAAACATGCCAGTGGTTGTGTGTTTTACCTCTGACCTGGACTACTTTCTTCACCATTATACTGAATTATACTACAGTATTACAGCGCTATAAATATAACTATACATATAAATGCTATATGTAACTGAGCAGAAAAGATCATGCCTCCTTCATCTAGTACAATTATTTAGAATTAATTTATTAAAATTATTGTCCATATGACAGTAAGAGATAGATCGACCTATACATAGCTATATCAAGTCGCTCTGAATAAGGGCGTCTGCTAAATACTGTAAATGTCAATCTAAAATATTAAGTTTTTAAACATACTGAAGTTTAAATTTCAGAAAATGTAAATAGTCGGTGGCAGATTTTTAATCGTAACGCTGTACATTATAGTACATTTAATATTAGCATCTTCATTCAGTCATTATTACCTGCTTAATACATACGGGTAACTGTCGGCGCAAGGGCATTAACAACCCTAGACCGGGCACCAATCCATTGTAGGGCACACACACACAGTCATGCAAACAGTCGCACACTAAGGGCCACTTTAGAGACACCAATCTTTGGACTGTGGGAGGAAACCAGAGTACCCAAAGTAAACCCATGCAGATACTGGAAGGTCATGCAGACTCCACACAGAAAAGGCCCAGTCTGCTCCACCCTGGGTCTGAACCCAGAACCTTCTTGCTGTAAGACAGTGGTGCTACCCACTGAGCCACTAGTATTTCAGTTTATTTTATTAAGTTTTAACCTTACCTATTACCTATAACTTGGTTACCACTAGGAATATGACTAAAAAGTTTTTTTTTGTTTTTATTTTTTTCTCAGTAAGAGATTAAGTCAGAATAAAGACTGCACTTTCTCAAATATTGAACTGATTTTTGCTTTATTGATTTCTAGCAGATGATCTACTTTACCAAATTCAGAAGAAAAGTGGCACGTATCTTTTGTAATTCTTGATTTATTTAAATACTTTGAGATGATTTAACATAAAATGCATTGTACTACTGTTAATACAACCGATCTAAAAACATAATTTTGCTTTAAGTACTTTCTAAAGGTGGTTATATCATTACCTGCACCTTGTTGACTGCTTGAGAATGCAAAGTAAAACAATCCACTTGGATGAGCAATGCTAACCTGCCCTAATCTTGATATTCAGTTTTATACTTCCTTCAGAAAGTATGTCTATACAATGTTTAGTGTACTCTAAAACCCTTGTAAATTGTCAGTTCCCATTAAACTACTCTTAAACCAGCTTCTCAAAGTTATATACAGTTGTTGAGAGTAAGTGCACCACCTTGAGAGGCTTGAAGAGTCTCAGATCATAGTAATTACCTGATATGATTTAAGGTTGAACAAATCAATTACAAGTGAAGACTTTACATAAAAAGTCAAGGATCTTTTGGTATGATTCCCGGACTTTGCATATGCCTGATTTCTGTGTCGTTAACAATAAATTAATGCGTTTATGGTAAAACTTATTGAAATGTCTCAAATTTAAGTTTGTTCCCTTGTTGTAATGTATTTAAGTTGTGTTCTTAATAAACTCTTCTTCATATGACGATCCAAATGAGAATCCAAATATAATGGTTTAGAAAACTATGCTGCTCACAAAAATTAGGGGATATATAAAAAAAAAAATAAACATTAACGACATATCCACTAATTTTTGTGAGCAGTGTGTAGTATTGTATTCACTATTAGGTTAGTTAATCCAGCATTATGCATTATAATTTAAGGGTGGTTAATCATGAGTTCCAACTTTAGCAGTTAGGATGTGGTTTAGCGTGGTCTTAAATTGAGATTTTTGGGGTGGCTGTGAAGAGTTATACACCTTAACCTTATCTCCATGTGGAGGCCTATTTACTGAATCTCATTCATATCTGCTTTGTCTTTCACTATTTGTGTGCAGTGAATGAAATGTTTGCAAAGCTGATTACTAAGTTGGAGAGCAGTCTCAGGCAAGGCTTTCATTTGTCTTTGTTGTGTCACATGCCAGATATATTGGTCCATTTCAATCGTGGCATACTACTAAACTATAACCTAGGTGTACTGTTTTCACTGTCTATGAAATGAGGAAAATCATTTTTTGCTATGTAAGTCATGTTCAGTCCTGAATAAATTATCTTCTCCTAAAGAAAATGTTGTTTATGTATTGCTATATGTTTAAACATAGTCCAGGTTGCAAAACACAAAACCAGCACACATTTGGTCATGGGTAGGAAAGTATCAGACAAAAGTCATTTGATCTTATTATTATGTAATACACTATGCTAGCCACAAACAGACTCTTGCGTTCATGAGCACACATACTCATTATTATAAATCAGAAAACATTGGGGCAGTATGAAAAATGCATAAAAACAGACAAACACAGTTTCTTACATGTACTTTTTTTCAAATTGAACCTGAAGTATTCCATGTTTTTTGGTCAACTATATTTTATTTGTTATTAAATATTAGGTCCTGCATTTCAAGCACGCAACACATGTAACTTTGGGCGTTAAATGACATTTTGGCATACCAAGAGTTTCAGCTATTATTTTTTCCCATTCTTCCTGCAAACGTCTTAAAATGTGTAAAAAAAATCATACAGAATCATAGTTGTCACATTTTTTATTTCAAAATTCTCCAAGCATTTTCTCTAGGGGACAAGTAAGGACTGCAGGAAGGCAGTCAGCCATGGATTTGTAATGTGTGCAGCATGTGGTTTTGAATGATATTTTGGAAAAATTCATGGATATCCCTGAAACAGGTGTCGAAGGCAGCATACGTTGCTCTAAGATCTTAGCATACTTTTTAGTATTTCGTTGCCGTCATATGCAGGGTGAGTCAAAATCACTGGACACGTTGTGTGGTGTGTCATGAACTGTTCACAAGGGTTGCAAAAAACATTGTTGAGGTTTCTTTGTTAGTAACGGTCTTCTACCACTAGATGGATTGCTCTCCACAGTCCCAGTTTCACTGAATGTGGCTAGGAGGAATGAAACAGTGATGTGTGAAATTGTTGGTCTTTTTAGGTGTCGGTTGTTAAAGTCTATAAAAGTAAAAGTAAAAACTTGCCCCCTAATTTAATATGGCAGCTTTCAAGATGGCAGCCATTCTGGCCTAAAAGACAGATCCCCTAACAAATTCCTGGCTGGGGTATTTAGATATGTCACTTTCCCTTTCGTTTCTAAAACAACATGGTGTCCTGTGGCTTTTGACTCCGCCGGTAGGTGTAAATTACCATTGCCAAGGGCAGTGGCACAGCCACATACCATAACAAACCCTTTATTTAGGACTCATTCTGAGTCCTCAGTCAGAATAGTCGTTTTAGTCTTTAGCCTGGAGTAGGATCTGGTGTCCATTTTTAAAGAAAAACATATCTGAAATATTGATTAATCTGTCCACAATACACATAGGGTGGAGTTTTGGTCCATCCTAGATGCCCCCGAGCCCAGAGAATCTGATGCTGCTTCTGGACATGGTTAACATGAGGTTTCTCATTTTGCTCAGTAAAGTTTTATGTGCCATTTGTGAATGTAACTCCATATTGTAGTGCTTGACAAAGATTTGACAAAGTAATCCCTTGCAGATGTGCTTATATCAGCTGTTGATGAATCCTGGTTCTTAATACATAGACATCTGAGATGTCGAAGATCACAAATAATAACAAATGAAATGAAGTCGACCAGACAAAACATGAAATATTTCAGGTTCATACAGTAAAAGTTATAAGCACTGTGTTTTATGCATGCTAGATGCATTTTCCATACTTCTTTGGGTTGTATATACACACTGCTTTTTGGACACTATGTGTTTTCATCCATAAATCATAATGTTGTAGTGACTCATTAGAAAATAATAATGACAAAATGTTAGGTCAACCAATCACGCATTTAGCAATGCAGTCAAGGAGTGATCAATATAAATAATCATTGCTCAAACAAGCCAACAAAATGAGAAACACATGCTTGCATGCAATACCAGGTAGAGTGAGCAAATAAGACTGTGCAAACCATGTTCGATTGGAAAGGAGTCTTAAAAACACACTTAAAAACAATGTGGTTCGATGCAAATACATCATTCATCTTTTATGACATTGCAATGCACACAATTTATTTTACAAAATAGTAAAGAATCCCCACCACAATTAAAATTACATGCACATGATGCATAATACATGCAAAAAATGTTAGTTTACATATTGCTGATTTCAAAACTCAAAACAAGATATAATATATTACATAAATATGGCTATTTAAATCTAGAATACATATACAAAACAGGTGGTACAGCATTCTAATATACTAGCCCTTTATGGGACCATCCTCCGTCACTAACTACAACCTCTACGTGCTCTACCAGCCCTGGACTGGCACTCTATCTAGAGCACAAGTATGTCTACACCACCTAATGAAACAAATACGCATACACATTATTGATCCATACGCAGCACTTGAAATGAACACATATGAGAATTATGAATGTTGACACTTTATTAATGCAAGTAAAATGTTTGCAAATTAATAAACAAAATTAAAAAGTTAACATTATTTGTAATTTACTCGTTACAATTTTATTGAGAACATAAGCTCCATGGACAAAAAATTGTCCAACTTCAGCCTACTGCATATGGCGCTTCCTGGGGAAGATTGAAGTATATGGGCATACAGGTCTTACAGCAGTGGCAAAAATTCCAGTATAGAGGAATTTTAGCAGAAGGAAGACACTGATGGACAGGGGTTACCAGTGCGTTTCATGGCTTATGAATGAAAATCACTTTGCTTCCAAGCAAGTGTTGCTTCTAGACGTCTTCTAGAATTTTGAATGCAAGTCACAATTTTCTGAAATAACAGTCCACAGTGAACTGCACGAGGTCTTTGCTCACTTTTGTGTACAGTTACAGTGGGTGGAAAGACATGCAAACTGGACTGTTCATGACATCAGATGAACCTAATTTCTGCATATATTTGATAAATTGTCTGAGCTATGACAGTGTACAAATGTGTTAAGAAGTCTGTACATTTGAGTGACTCAAAATATAATATGACTTTATGAAGGAAAAAGTCTGACTTACTGTATCGTCATAGTGTGGAAAATAATTACTAGTATCATGATAATATATAATTATAGTCTTTATATATATAATTATAGATTAGATTAGATTAAAATTTCATATCTAAGGCTTATGTCTACTATTTAAAGTTTAAATGGAGTTTCTAGGTGAAAGTATAGGGATTTTAGGCAAAAAAAAGGCCAGAGAACAGTGTTTTTTACAGACTATAGTCATTAAAACTGAATGGTTACATTTTTTATTTGAAGTGAACAGAGAGTGCAATCACTTTGTAAATAGACATGAGCGGTGACATCATTCCCAGGTCCAGGCAATCCAATTTTTATGCTTGTAGCTTGAAAACTGACCATGCTACGGTTGTCCAAATTTTGCAATAATGTTAAGTCTATGGGAAAATTTTTGAAGAAAAATCGGCCAAATGAAACAAAATATTTATTAGCTTTTAACAGGCAAGCTGAACATACAGTGATTTGGCATTTGTCGCATTCAGTATCTCAAAAACTGTAGGACAAGATATCGACCGAAAATCAGGTGTAATAATAAAAATAAGAATAAAACTAAAAAAACAGTATGTGTGTCGTTTGCACAATTTGTAGTATATTACAAGCAAAATATTACGGAATTTGAGATTTGTGAAAACGTTTTTGACAAAAAATTGAAAAAAGAAAAAACATGAGAATGAAAATACACATGCAGACACACACACAGAGGGGACAAAAGTATTTCATACACTGCCGATTTTGCTAATTTTCTCCACCTACAAAGAATGGAGAAGTCTATAATTTTTATTGTAGGTACACTTCAACTGTGATAGACAGAATCTTGAAGATCCAGAAAATCACATTGTATAATTTTTAAATAATACATTTGTATTTAATTGCATGAAATAATTATTTGATCACCTACCAATCAACAAGAATTCTGGCTCTAACAGACCTGTTAGTTTTTCTTTAAGAAGCTCTCCTTTATTTAGCCCAGAAGTACATGGGAGGACGTCATCATACCCTGCGCACCAGCAAATGTCCAGACCCATTTGAAGTTCACCAGTGATCATTGGGATGATCCAGAGGATGCATGGGATGTGGTCACTTGGTCAGATGAGACCAAAATAAAGCTTTTTGATATGAACTTGCTGTGTTTGGAGGAAGAAGGATGAGTACAACCCCAAGAACACCATCCCAGCTGTGAAGCAGGGGACACAATGACTGCACCATATTAAAGGGAGGATGAATGGGGTCATGTATCGTGAGATTTTGGCCAACATCTTCTTTCTCCTAAGAGCATTGAAGATAGGTCGTGGCTGGGTTTTCCAGCATGTCTTAGATGGCAATGACCCAAAATACCCAGCCAGCGCAACTAAGTGGCTCCATATGAAACATTTCGAGGTTCTGGAGTGGCCTAGCCAGTCTCCAAACTCTGAAACCTGAAAGATCTGGAGCAAATCTGTAAGGAGGAGTGGGCCAAAATCCCTGCTGCAGTGTGTGCAAACTTGGTCAAGAACAAAAGGAAACACCTGACCGCTGTAATTGCAAACAAAGGTCTCTAAATATGAAGTTCTGTTTTTCTATTATATCAAATACTTGCTTTATGCAATAAAATGCAAATTAATTATTTAAAAATCATACAATGAATATTTTCTTAGATTCTGCCACTCACAGTTGAAGTCTACCTATGATAAAAATGACATATCTCTCCATTCATTGTAGGTGGGAAGGTGTATAAAACACTTATTTTCCCCCACTATATATATACATACATATGTATATATATATATATGGCTCACAAAAAATATGCATATAAATACATTCATATTCTCACTATATATGTGTATATTATTATTATGTATTATAGTATTAGTAGTAGCGATATGTATTATCACATTTGTATGTATGCATATACATGTGTATATTAATTAGAAACTTGTCATTGTAAAGTGTGATAGTCCCTCAGACACACTCCTAAGCCTTCACCTGGGATCAAACGCAGAACGTTCTTGCTGTGAGGCGATCACTGAGCCTCTGTGTCGCTCTGGTTCAAGCCATGCCCGTTTGATAGAATTTCAGTTCCTGTCTCTCGTAAGCCTATGTACACTTTTGGTTACTAGCACAGACATGTAAAACATGTTTTGGTTTATTTTTCGTTGTTATGAGCATCAGTGGGCATTTTAGCGACAGGTGCAAGGTAACATTGATGCACAAAGTTACATCTAGACCAGTCATATACACATAAATACCAATTTCTGCATGAGATGTTGTGTACGCATAGCATTTATTGGCGTACGCACTGGCTCAGCATTGTGAACCAGCTGTGTGATAACCACTGCGAAAGTTATGCTTTATGCTTGTAGAGTTTGGTCCTAGATGTACAGTTCCCAGAGTGTCCACCATTCCAGAGGCTCTCACCAGGTCAGGACCTGAGTTTGTGTGCATGATGCACACCAGAGGTGTTGATATTAGAGAAAAGGAGTTTCTTTAATGATGGAGAACTCCTGACCCAGCACAAACTCATGGACCAAATGAGATGGTAAGTCACACAGTTCTGCAAACCACCCCTGAAAAATCTGGCACAGAAACAGGAGAGTGCCCGATATGATGGGAAACTCAACTGAAATCTCCAGTGTCTGTGCCAGGTTAGTGGCGCTGATTAACCTGATCACTTTTCCACTGTATGGTGCTTCATCCTAGATGCCTCAAAGCCCAGAGAAACATGCCGCCACTGCTCTAGAGTCTAGTAATGACATTGCATCACTCTATCTGATGCTCGGCGATGTAAGGCCTGCATGCAGCTGCTCAGCAACCCATGCCTTCAAGCTCCCAGTGCACACTTTTGAGCTGATGTTAATGCCAGTGGACATTTGGAACACCGCAGTTACCGAGTCAGCAGGGCACTGGGCGCCTCAGTACTTTGTGATCCTCGCTCTACAACTGTACATGGTCTGTAACTTTGTGACTTTGTGAGTTGCTTTAGTTTCTAAACATTTCCATTTCTAATACACATCTAATACCATTCACAGCTGTTTGTGGAATATACATTAGGGAAGACATTTCAAGAACTGACTTGTTGTCCTGTTACATTATTGTTATCTTGCTCAAATTCAGTAAGCTCTTTAAAATGACCAGATTTTCCACACATTTGTAAACTCAAACTGTATGGCTAGGTGCTTTTCATATTGTGATACTTGGACTAAATGAAACAACTGAATTCTGTGGTTGAGATGTGTCCCAATTAGGGATGCTCCAAACATGTTTTATGCTGCCAGTTCCAATGCCAATCACCCACGAGTGCCGATCATCGATACCGATCACATCGACTGCCTGTGAGTTTTTTGATTTAGTTATAAATAACAATAAAATGATCTTAAACAAAAACATGTTTTTATTACTTTTTCCAAGAGAAAAAAAATCCAAAATACTTGCAGGCACAACTATTCTTCCACCACTGAAAAAGGCTGCTCGTCTAACCCGATAAGTTCAAATGTTTTTTCCGGTTATTTGCTTAGCCTTCAGCCTGTCACACTCATACGTGCGAGTGTTGGCAGCGTTAATTGCCGTCTAACTGTTGCTGCTCCAGGTGCCTTCTTTTTATTCTCTGCAGTGAACCTCAAAAATTCGCCAAACTCCACCAAGTGCTTGTTCTTTAAATGACATATAAAATGAGTTGTGTTGAAGCGTTTTAATGTGCTTCTCCTGCGAGGTATTTTTTTTGTTAATGATAATGATCGGTGACCGATCGACCGGAACACCAATAGTCCCAAAAATATCATTGTCTTTAACATAGGGCCGAAATTTGCACTGAACTGATCATGCCAATGACCTCTGAGGTTTTTTACACTGCGTTATCAACATCACAATCAACAATAATTTGAGACTTCATAACAACAGTAGTTGTCAGTTTCTGTTTTATTAAAAATGTCATGGAGTGTACACTTACTTTTGAAAATTTGATTCTCTTATTCAAGAGCTTCACTGATTAGGGAACAAAGTTAAAATAGACAAAAATAAAAGGCAAAAACACAATGCTTGATACACAATGTATTTATAATCCTGATTAATTCTGCCATTACCACAGACACCTTTTCTGTACAAACCATTTCTTTACATTCCCTCATTCACTTGTAATAGAGGAAGGGTTTACAGATTTTACAGTCTTGGCAAAAGTTTGCACCCCCCAGGCCAGCATTTAGTCCGAAATGAAAGGAATGTAATGCAAAGATATCTCACCTATCTTTGTGTAGAGAACCTGAGGCTATCAGAGAATTCAGTGACCCCAGTTTTGCCTCCGCCCCCTTCAGAAACAACCACTCATATAGCAAACACATTGGTTAAGGTACTCAGTGATTAAGGTATTAACTAGAAAGTTGAGGGTTCCACTAAGCTGTCAATCTTGGCCTTTGAGCAAGGCCCTTAATCCTCAGCTGCCTAGACTGTAAAGCTGTTCTATATGTAGGGTGCTTTGGATAAGGAGTGTCAGCCAGCCATGTAAAAATATCTTCATTAAATTGTTCCTGTTGCTTAAAATGTATATATGTATACAGTGGTGATTGAGAGTTTGAAAACCTTTAGAATTGTATATATTTATGCACAATATGACCCAAAACATAATCACATTGACATACGTGCCCAAAACATAGATCAGAAGAAGCAAGGAAAAGAAATTAGACCAAAGTATTACACTCTTATGTCACGCTAATATACTAACGATTCATTTATTGAGGAAAATGATCCAATGTGTCATCTGTGAATGTGTGAACCTCAAAAAGAAGCAGCTAAGTTAGAGTCGGGCGATTTAAATCAACAAGATTACTATTAAGTGTGATTGAGATTAAAGAGATTTCTGATGATCTCAGGAAAATGATGTTGATCAGCAGCATTTGTAAAATGTTCTAAAACAAGGGAACCCAGGGTAACTTCTAGGCAACAAAAGGCCTCTCTCACATTGCCTATGGTTAATGTTCATGAGTCCACCATTAGGAGAACACTGACCAATGGTGAGCATGAAAGGACTGAAAGGAACTTTGCTAAAAATCACTAATCCCGTCTGTGAAACAGGATGGTTGTAGTATGATGGTTTGTGTCTGGTTTGCCGCATTTGGGCCAGGATAGAGTCAAGGCTGAAAGAAAAATCTGAATTATACCAGCAAATCCCAATGGAAAATGTCAGGACATCTCTCTGTTATCTAAGCTCCAAATAGAAGGTGGGTGCAGGACATGCAGCTGGACAACGATCCTAAGCACACAAGTAGTTCCAGCAAAGAATAATAAAGTCCTGACCTTAGTCTAATAGAAGTGTTGTGGAATGACCAGAAGTGATCAGATGACATGAAACCTACCAACATCACAGAGCAGAAATTCTTTAACGCACAAGTGTGTCACATCAGGTACTGAAAGCAGAGGTTAAAATATATTAGACACTCACAGATACATAATACTGAGTCATTGTCCTCAATAAATAAATAGCCAAGTATAATATACTGCTCACAAAAAAAGCATGAGAATGCATTATGTATTTTTGGCTCTATCTCTATAGCTACTTTTAGGTTTACAAACATTCAATCACTACTGTGGTCACTACCATG
>JAUZST010004891.1:0-15970 GCA_034779995.1 Parotocinclus haroldoi
GTTAATGCAGCAGTTCTTGTCTGTAGGCCAATGTGCTGGCTGGATTATTTGGAAGAAACCAAGTTGATTTATCTGTTAAACTGTAAATGAAACGAGCCAAGGAATAAGCACAGTATCGGCATTGCTAATTATTAGTTCTGGTCAGCTCAAAGCTTTCATTGGACCTGAAATAGGAGAAGTAACTTTTGGGATTGACTCCCAAATGCAACATTCAATACATGTGAGAATGTAGCTTGCTGTTATTTGTGGGGTGCATCTACGGCAACCTCTTAATCCTCTAATATAATTAGCATATCAGAGCATGACAGGTTCAACCTGCTGAGCCCAGTTCACACTATATAATTACACCCAGTCATTAGATTTTTCTGGTAGTTCTAACAAGTCTCCAAATATACAACGGTGCTGTTAGCTATGGCCTGACTAACATTTTCAGTTTAGTACATCTGAAAGACAACAAATAACCAACAATATAATGTTGACCATCACTAGCAGGTTACTTTCTGATTACAGTCAATCATCTAAAACGTTCTTAATCCTATCCCTTTATGTTAATGTCGCAAAATATTATTGGCTGATGGTCCATCTGAAAGGTTGGTTGTTTGCCTGGAATGCCAATGGCATTAACACTTTCAGTTTAAAAGGTGTCTTGGTTGTGGGCTAAGTTCAGGCTGCCTTGCACTTTGCCTCTGGCAGGTGCTACAAACAAGCCACTCACCCAGCCTTCTCCATGACCCCTCTTGTGCGTTCACATGTGGGTCACACTTTCCAGTGCACAAGGACAGAAAGAGAGAGAGAGCAAGAAGAGCTAGCGCTCGCACACACGCACACACACTCACACACAAACGCACGCACGCACACACACACACACAGAAACGTGACACACTGTTGACATAAACCCTGCATTTCAGTAATTCAGCAGTTAGGATAACAACATTGTTTCACTGTCTGACCTTTGCAGCACTTATATATGTTTATATAGATACATATAATATGACAGTGGGCAACATTCACCACTTTATGTCCTTAAATACAGGCCAGTATGTAAATTAGTTGAAACTAGTGAACCACTATGCTGAACACAAGCTGAAGGAACATGTCACATATTGTGAAGAGAAGACAGATGGTTCAACATAAGTGTTAAGGAGGCCATATTTGTTTAATTACAACAACTACCGTTGACCAGGAGTGTTTTACATCACCAAATATCAGCAGTCTTGGTATCCCTTCCTAGACAGTTTAACTCTCGTTTGCACCTCGACCCATGTGACCCTAGCAACTCACACGATGGCCGGGTGGGGCAACGAATGGCAGATGGGTCACACCTTGGCCTAACGACCTAACGACCAACTTGTTGATAGGATGGGTCAATGATTCTCCCACTGATTGAACCCACTAGAGATTAAATACCTGGGGCTCCCCATCAGCTTCTAGAACTAAAGAAGTCTTTCAAATGAGAGGGTAAACATCTTCAAAAACCAAAAAAAAAAAAAGACCATGACCTTTATGACTGAGAACCTACACAGACCTAAGCTGACTAAACAGACTTCAATCTAATTGAGAGAGACCTTTAAAGCTCAAACTGGAAACCAAACGGGATAAACAACTGTTAAAACTGACAAAGTGTGGGCGAAATCGTTTTATATCAAATAACACAAACAAACAATGTTGTGCTTTGTTTTGGCTATTAAACATTCTGGTTTATTTTCTATACACTTCAAACTAAAGCTGTAGTGTAAGCATATAAAATAAGATATTTACTTATTACTGGTGCTGGAATTAGAACCGGTACCTGTTGTATCTGGAGCGCATGCTTTCCTGTACCTATTCACGTGGATCCAGGATCTCTGTGTTTTACATAAAAAGTCAAATAAGGGCAACTTTAATAAACAAATTCTCCTACATTTTTTTGCAATATCCATTCTAAAAACCCAAACAGCTCATTGGATCGTCAGTCGCGTTTTGAGCACACACACTCAAGGAGTGCTGGGGAATGGCAAGGTTTGGAAAGGTTGAAAAAGTTAGATAGTAAGATGTTAGATGATGTGAGTCCGTCTTTGTCATTAGTATGGAGATTCGGGACTTGAATCTCACCTGAGTCCAAGCCATGAGTCCACGTAGCTCCCATAAAGTAGGATTAAGTCATGTTTAGCGTGTTACATTAGAATATTTGAGTAGTATTATAAACACCAGGCAGCATTCTGTGCTTATATAGCCATAGATAAAGAATTATTATGCCTTGACGAAACATTATATTTAGTTATTTAGCAGATGCCCTTATCCATTGCAACTTTCAGCCGGTACAACCTTACAATCAAGCAATTGTGAGGTAAGGGCCTTGCTCAGGGACCCAACAGTGGCAGCATGGTGAGGGTGGGATTTGGATACTGGACATTCTGTTCGGCAGTACAGTACCTTACTCGTTACGTCACCACAGAGCCACAAAACGAACGAGGCAGGTGGAGCCCTCGCAATCTCCTAAAAACAATGACCCATGAAAGAGTTGGACTGCCATTTGTAAGATCAATCTATAGGTCCATGGAGCAATTCGACACAGTGCTCAGCTTGACACAAGGACAAAAGTTCACAAAGTTTGTACAGAGCAGGAGAAAGGCTGGGCGCAAGCAGGCGCAAAGCTCGGGTGAGCGCCGGCCATTATTCCATTGTTGTGACACAATCGTGCAATCCATTTTCTTTGGCGCAAGCTAAATAAAGTCATAAAGTGGTACTAATGTTTTAATTTAGCTCCATGTGTCTGCTGGGCGATGGTCTTCACTGTCTGTTCAGATCCCTGCTGTTTCTCATCATCACATGAACAGTTGCTCTGTGGCTGCAGAAGAAAGAACGACGAAATGGGACCGAGAAAAAAGGAGCAAAGGATGCAATGGATGGATGGATGGGTGGGTGGGAGGAAGGGCAGGTGGCAGTGGTGAAAAATGGAGGTGGTGAACAAGAACAGAGTACAGTGCCTTTCAAACAGAATGATGCTCGTCACTTTATAAACTTACCAAGTTAGAGAAAGGAATCCCGGGGGAAACCGGAGGAGAAGAAGGAAAGGTGAAGGAGAGTGAAAGAGAGTGAGAAATAGATTTTTTACATTTTAAAACTATAACTTTTATTCAATCACTCATTAAAAAAAACAAACAACAAAAACCCCAGTAAATACAGAGAGTAAAACATCACAAATATAAGAATATTATTGTTTACAGCATTCAGCTCCAAAAGCTAGCGAGCATCAGTTCCCCTTCAACCCTACACAGAATTTCCTCATGACACCGTTCCAGCTCAAAAACCTCAATGTTAGCTTTGTAAAAACCAAACTCAAAAAGAATTATTATTATTATTATTGAAGATACATGAACAAAGGTAAACGCTCATGACCAGATCTATTCTCCATTTTGTATCTCCTAGAGGTATAGAGAGAGAGAGAGAGAGAGAGAGAGAGAGAGAGAGAGAGAGAGAGAGAGAGAGAGAGAGAGAGAGAGAGAGAGAGAAAGAGAGAGAGAGAGAGAGAGAGAGAGAAAGAGAGAGAGAAAGAGAGAGAGAAAGAGAGATAATTTCAATAAATTCCTAAATTTCATCGAATAAGAAAACGATGTATTATTTGAGCTGGCTGGGATAAAACACGGGTTCAGGGGGAACTTTATCACAGTATGGCCAAACACGGAAAGCAACCCACACTCACAATGCACTTACATAATGCCACACCCACACAGCCAGAATGTACTGCTGAGTTGTGAATGACAAAGCATGGAGTAGATGAAGATGAGTCAGCATGCAGTTAGAACTGAGCCTGTCAGCAGTACACAGCTCTTACCCTGTGCAGGGAGGCCAGGACGCTTAAGTAGCACTGACTAATTGTGCTCTCGCCAGTGTTTCAGCCAACAACACACACACACACAAAGAGGGACAGGGTCATTCAGGGCACGCTAGTATAGCTGGGGACGTGTTTTAGTGGTTATATCACTGTGGTGCACGACTAAACATGGATTGTATATGTAACGGCCTTGACCTTACCTGGTGATAAACCTCTTCCCCATGTATCTAAACTGATGGAGGCACACTCTGAAGGACACACCAGATAAATAATGACATTTCAGCTCTCACATAAGAAAGTACTGATTCGTTTCGAGGTACTGATTCACAGGAAGTTCTTACTCTATCAAAGTAAAGAAGTCCATCAGCTCAGACGGAGACGCTTTGTTCCAGTATGAGAATAATGCATCTGTGAGGAAGAACAGCGGCAACCTATTAATGTGAAGGATACCTAGGGTAGTTACTGGACACTTTATTAGGCACACCTGTTCAAGGGTTCATTATCGCAACTGTCTAATCAGCCAGGTCAAGATGACCTGCTGAAGTTCAAGCAGGTCATCAGAAAAAGAAAGAAAAGTGAAAAGTCAAAGTATGTCTGAAAATCCTTATCTACTGAGGTTTGCACACATTACCGTCTCTAGGGTCCGAAAATGAAAAATTATCCAGTGAAAGCAGTTTTCTGGGTGAAACTGCCTTGCTGATGCCAGTGTTTTTTTTGTTTGTTTATTTATTTAGTTTATTTAACGCCGCTCTTCGGCATCAAAGGCCATTCAGTGACAAACGCAAGGTTACAGCAACATGCAAGGTTATATCGAAACGATATACTCAGGTCAGGGGCCAGTTTTAGCATAATCAGATAACCTAATGCGTGCCTTTGAGCTGTGGAAGGAAAATAAAGCACCCAGAGTTAACCCACGCAGACACTCCACACAGAAAGGAACCTGGGACTGAACCCTCACTTGCGGTGAGGCGACAGTGCTACCCACTGGGCCATTATGGTGTCTCCCCTCATTCCAGAGCTCAGAGAAGAATGGAGAGACTGGTTAGAGACAGGCAGCATTAATCCAAATAACCACTTGATTCAAGCCAGAGATCTTGAAGCAGATAGACTACACTCCTTTCAGTTAAGAACAAGTAACTGAGGCTACAGCTCACACAGGACACAGGGAAATTGGACAGAAGCAGATTGGTAAAACGTCGCCTGGTCTTATGAGTCTCAAATTCAGCCGCGACATCTGCATTCAGCTGAAATGTCAATCCCATGAGTTCAGTGTACTCCAGCACAGTCACCAGGCGCCTCATTGATAAAACTCTGCATGGATTCTCGAGTGAAAGTGTGCATACGCACAAAAATAGGAAGCAGTGCGCGCACAAATGAATTGAGATAAATAAACCCTTGCATATGCACACCTGTACACCTTTTCTTCTTTATAAATCATAATCAAAATGTGCGCAGGTGTGCTTGTTCAATTCAGTTTTATTTATATAGCGCTTTTTACAATGTAGCATTGTCTCAAAGCAGCTTTACAGTAATCCAATTATCTAAAAGGCCAATCCCAAGTTGTTGTTCCGCCTCCTTAACCGCCCACACTTATCCATATATGGATATGGACCTCACGAGTACTTAAATGGAGCGTGTCTCGTTCCTTTAAGGTCGTGATAGTGGTGAGAACGGACAAACAAGAGGCAAAAAAGAGAAAATGTTAACAATGTGAAGTGGAAGTTCTTATTTTGAGGAGGAGAAAAATGTTTTTTGGGGGGAGCACCAACTAACGCAAGTTTGTTGAGTTTAAACGTGTAAACAATCTCAGGCTACAGTCAGAGTTTTGCGTATTTATTTGAAATGTGTAAAATGATTTATATCAATAACGGACATTTGAAATAGACAATAAAACTCAGACTGGATTAATAATGGATTTGCGTTCTCCTATCGGATCTCCCGCCAGGCATTTCTTTATAAATCCCGGTCTCTGCCTGGGACGTGGCTTACGCACATTTTTTGGCATGCGCATCGCATCATGCATGAGGCCCCAGATCTCAGTCCAATAGAGCACCATTGTGATGTGTCAGAACGTGAGATTAATCTGAAGAATCAGGCAAATGTGCAGCAACGGCGGGATGCTACGCTCAGTATGGAATCTCTGAATCTCTGTGTCCAGCCAGAAACTAGCAGGTTGTACCTAATAAAGTGGCCAGTGACTGTTTGCATAGCAGGCATGGTACATTAGAAATGATCTGTAACAACAAACAGTGCAGGTTTCTGCAAACAGTTTAGCATTGGACTGTAAAGCTTACATTACAAATCATTTTAACATAATGAAAACGTCAGTTCAGCCAGCATCCAGCTCAGAAACGTGTGTGTTCTTACCCTCAGACATGCTCTTAAGGACATGCAGGAAACACATGAGCAGATTCCTTACTTCCTCTCGGTCTAATCTGTCACAGCGCACAACCGAGGCGAGAACAGACGAACACTGCGTCTGTTAATCACACACGTACAAGCCTTTTACGTACAAAGTTAAAAATCCCTGCAAAATATCACATAGTGGGAAAGTGTGAGTTCAGAGTGATTTGTCACCCAACAGGCAGAGACCCTAAAAAGTGGAGAGGGGACACTCACTGAAACACACACCACGAAAAACTTTGTAAGCATGCCTCGTTAACAGAGACTAGGAGTGTCTAGGAGTGAATCTTTCTCTCTGCTGGTCAGAGGTCGAAGTGAGTAGAGCAGGAGATAAGGGGTGACAGGTGATTAGTGCTATATTCGAAATGTGGCACCATAACTGCAGCAAATGTACGTTTCAAAATGGTTTACAAATACAGTGGGATCTCAGCTCCCAACCACCTCGAGTTGGGAGTCGGAATTTGATTCTCGACGCAGTTTGACCCAAGATATTTGTTTTAGATAGTCTTCTCTGTCCCAAAGTGGACATGCCTTAGGGCGACAGTGGCAATGAAAACTCCCAAAGTGTTATAAAGAAGAAACCCTGGCAAGACCGGGTGGCTCAGGTGTTAAGTGTGAACATAAAACTAATTTATCTAGGTAAATACGTTTGTGGTAAAAAAAAAGTAAACAATAACAGATAAATAAAATATTGAATAACATGGCCTAAAGAATATGCATTTTGCCATTATTTACTCTCATACACAGAGTCACACTAGGATTTTGAATCCTCAGCGGGATAGTCCTTGGCAGCACAACATCCCCTGCCAAACAGTCCGACCTGTGGTCTGTAATCTCCTGGGATGGGTGCCCTGAACAGGCCAGGGGTTAGTTTGTGCTATAATCAAATATGTAAGATAAGCTATATCACTTTAGTATTAAGACAGATAAAGGAAAATATAGAGTGAAGACCTAAAGTACGTCTTAAGTCTTGAGTAAAACGATGTACCTTATCAAAAGAGCTGTTCTTCTCATTGTTCTTGTCTGGAAGACTGTTTCCTGAGTCGGTGCTGAGCAGAGAGCCGCGAGAGTCAGCATGCCGCACAGCGTTGATGTTGGGGGTGGAGGTCTGAGGGGAAGCTATGAAGATCAAATAAGATTGTTTCAGCAATGCTCACATGTAACACGTTCATAATGTAAAGCAGACGTTTCTGAATTCTCAACAGACGAACAGTTTCAGTAGAATAAGTTATACCGATACAACACTCACCCTTAATTTGACACTTTATAGAGTTCTGCTTCCAACAAATCAGTTTAATCAACTTTAAGCACTACAGTCCATAGAGAATTGGTTTGCCATTGTTGATTGAGATCTTGGCTGACTAGTATAGCACCTTGACCTAAACTCCATAAGACACCTTGAGAATGCACTGAAATGCCAAACATGAGCCAGGCCTTATTTTCTAACATCAGAGGCTGACCTCACAGTCATGTTCCAAAATCTAATGAAAAGCCCTTTGATGAGAACAACGGCTATTGTGGCAGTAATGGGGGAAGGGGGAAAACTCCATACTAATACTCGTGGTTTGGATGTCATTTCTCGTGTCCACAAACTGTGGTCTATATATTGTGGTAACCAACCCAAAAGTAACATCCCAGGACTTGTAAACCTACCGTTAATGCACAGTAAAATCCCCTCAAAAACATATTCTTGACTTTGTTATTTTATGAATGTCAACAGCCCACAAACTACAAATAATGTACTAAAGAGCAAGGCATTGTTTTCCTAATTTTCATAGCTTAACTTTCTGTGTAACGCATTCAAAAAAGAATCCACAAAGCCTACAAGTATAATCGTTCAACAAAGTTGGAAAACTCATTGTATGCCAGGTCAGCGAAAACATTTGGAAAACACCAAACTTGCTAGTCTGTTAGGTTTATTTGAAAAGAAGGTTTATCTTTTGCTCGTTTGTCAAAAAATGGCTGACTTTACTGCATTATTGCAAGTTTCCTTGCATGTCACCATTTGACGTTAACTAAGCCAAATTACGAATGGCCATTAATACACAGCACCTTCTTCAGTATGCTGAGAAGGTGTTGGATCTCTATGGGCCACATATCATGTCACTCATATTAATAAACCTTTCAAACTATTATCAGAAGGGGGCAAAGGACATGCTAACGAGCAGTTTTGATTGGATTGTACCATTCTCAGTCTGATACGCATTCTGTAGCAATCAAGAAAATGCAGAGTAGCATTTTGAATTGGACGATGGTTTTAATTTTGCTTTATTCATGAAATGAGTATTTATATAGTATTTTACAAACACTTGTTTGTTACCCCTTTTCTGGTGAAAAGGGCCAGACTGCACACCACAGAGTTCTAGTTATATTTTAGAGGGAGTATACAGCCATGGCCAAAATTGTTGGCACCCCTGAATTCTTCCCAGGGGATGAAGTAAAACTCCAAAAGTGGACCAGAAAAAAGTATTGCCATATTTGGTTGCACACCCTTTTGAAACAGTAACTTGAATCAAGTGCTTTATAACCATCAACAAGCTTCTTGCACCTCTCAACTGGAATGCAAACTGCTCCATGTATCTCATCTTTGAAGTGTGCCTTCTCCCAACAGCAAATTTACGATCTCTCCACAAATGTTCACTGGGATTTAGATCCAGACTTGCTGGCCACTTCAGAACTCCAGTGCTTTTTGAAGTATGTTCCTGCTGGAAGACCCATGACCTTGGTGCAAACCCAGATTTCTAACACTGGGTGACCCAAAACCCTTTGACAATCTTCAGATTTCATGCTGCTTTACACATGGTCAAGGTACCAAGTGCCAGAGGCATTTTTGACTGTGTGTACTGTGTTCTTTTCTTCCTCGCCTGGTTTTCAGTAAACAATTGAATGATGTGCTTTACCAAAAAGCTCTACCTTGGATTACTCACACACATTTCATTCAAATGTGGACGGCTAGTTCACGCTGACACTGATACACCTTGAGCCAGTACAGCTTGAATTTCTTTGGAACTTGATTGAGGCTGCTTATCCACCATCCGGACTATCCTGCATTTCAAATTTGAATTTTTTCTCTTCCGTCCACGTCCATAGAGAGTAGCTAAACTTCTTGATTATGTTGCACACTGTGGACAAAGGAACATCAGTATATCTTGAGATGGACTTGTAACCTTGGGATTGTTGATATTTGTCCACAGTTTTGGTTCTCAAGTCCTCAGACAGTTCTCTTTTCTGTTCTCTATGCTTAGTGTGGCACACAGACTCACAATGCAAATATTAAGTCAACGTATCTCCTTTTTATCTGGTTTCAGGTGGGATTTTTATATTGCTCACACCTGTTACATGCCCGAGCTGAGTTTAAACGAGCATCACATGCTTGAAACAAAGGTATTTACCCACAATTCTGAAAGGGTACCAACAATTTTGTCCTGCCTGAAACTATATCAGGTTTGGCTTTTTTTTCTGGAAAAATTTCAGGGGCGCCAACAATTTTGGCCATGACTGTATATGCAGTAGGTCCATAGAATCTAGAGTCAACCTGACTGAGCTCATTTCTGATTTCTCTGCTTTCCTTTGGTGTCTGGAGTCCTCTATGACCCTGTCGTATGACAAGCTGTTAGAATTATATTGTGTATAGTAGGGCAAAAGGTTATTGGCACAGGGGTTGGTAATAAATAGGTGCTCACCAGTGCCAGAGATGACCCCAAATACATCCTTATGAAGACTGCTGTCAATGTTAGTAAGTTTATAAAAGGATGCAGTGGGAATGATGTGGAGTGGATCTTCCTTCCCGTTCTGTAACAAGACCGGAACAGGCACTGTGTTAATGTGTCTGGTGTTTGTACGGGACTGATGCCATTTTAGCTCAGTAATCTACTAGACTGTGCTCTACTGAAACAATCCCAGATCTTTTACTCATTCCTATACAACCCACCTGACCGGCAAACGTATCTCTAACGTTGAGTCTGTGGACGTTCTCCTGAAGCAGTCCGAACAGAGGGAGGTACAAAGTGGCCAGTCTAGCCTGTTGACTCTGAACCACAAAAAACAACAGAATAAGGGCTGAATAATGTTCCATACAATAACTTAGGAATCAGAACTGTCTAACCTTCGAGGAGTAGCGATCATCATAGGCGTGTTTGATCATCAGGCTCTTGACGACGTGGATGGCAATCTGGCGGATCTCCCGAAACTCCTGTAGGGCTCCTCCCACCTCCCGCAGCAGGAGCCCGACCAGGAAGTGATTCCTGCAGAAGTCATCGGTCAGGGAATAGTCCAGTTGAAGATCTGGAGATGGGGCAAAAATTAGGACGGCAGGAAGCAGGAAGCAACTGAAAATCATGATAATGTCGTAATTTTTTACCAAGACATGCATTACTCTATTGCAGTGGCTTTCAAGAAGCCATTGCAAAGGGGACGCAACAAGGCAAATGCTGTTATGCAGTAATAATAAAAAAGACATAATGCAATAACTCCACTGTAAAGATGAATTGTCGCTTCATTTGTTTTTGTTCAATAAGACTTTTTGCAATTTGTACAAATTACAATATTAAACATCAGTGAGGTTGGGACTCAGTCCAATAGATAATAGGTATACGTGTACATGTGTGGGGAGTGTGCTCGAAAAATTCTCTAAAATATCAGCAGAAAGGGGGTACTTCAGAAAAAATGTCAGAACCACCACTCTGTATCAGTGGTTCCCAAAACGAGGGACGCCCCAGGGGGGGCCACTGAGCTGTTACCCACTGGGGGTGGGGATGAATGAAGAGAGTTTGAGCCAGAAAACTCTCAGAGAGAAAAAAATATAAGATACATAATGTGTGTAACTTGTAATAATTCAACTGCAATAGTGATTTGATTGCTTATTTTGTTTTGTTCAATAAGAATATTACTATTAGAAGTAACATTAATAATAATTCGAATGAATTCTAATTCAAATTACAACGATTTGTATAAGAATAATACTATTCTTATATTATTACTATATTACTATTGTACCGCATATTGAAATATTTAAGCTTTTTTTATTTGTACATTTTTTATTTATTTCTACATTTCATTTGTCAATTGTTATTATGTGTATTACTGCTTCTGAAACAAAGAAAGTGCCCTCTTGGAGATAAAGAAAACACACTTTGTTTAAGATGTGTATATGTGGCAGAGAAGTGTGGGGGAAGGGGCTTGCAAATGACTTTGTCTACAAAAAGAGGGCACTGCAGAAATGTTTAGGTTTGTTTTTGTTTGTTTATTTGTTTTTTTCTTTAACATCACTATCAGCATCAGTGGCCATTTCAGCGACACAAGATTTACAGGTTATCTCAAGACTAGTTACATATACGCCCTCAAGTCAATGCCAGTATAGATTAATCGATCAACCTAACACGCATGTCTTCCTGTGGGACTGCGGGAGGAAACCGGAGTACCCAGAGTAAACCCAAGCAGACATGGTGAGGACATGCAGACTCCACACAGGAAGGACCCAGGCCGCTCCACACTTGGAATTGAACCCTGAACCTTTTTAATATGAGGCGGTGAAACTGTCATAGCGCATGACAGAAATACTATCAAGGACAGAACAAGGTGAGTAACGTTTATAGAAACACAAGTTAGCACACGCAACTGTTTATATCTTTAAAGAACTTGTCTAGATCTTTAGATCTTTGTAACGAAATAAATTCTTCCCAGTGAACTCAGTGTTATTTTCAGAAAGCAGATGTGTTGCCGTCATCCACTAGAAGACCGTGTACCTTGGAAGCGCATTACCCTACCCTTTCCAAAAGGCATGGGCAGGTTGAGAGGCACATAGTGCTCGTGGTTACACACCACCCTCAGAAATGCAAACTTAAATTCATACAGCGTCTGCAGGAGAGACAATGAGGTCATGTTAGCAATTATCACACAGCACCATCATTTTCCTGATATATTCTAGTAAAATAATGGCCCCAAAATATATTGACAGCCCAGACTGGAAAATTATTTGCAAATAAGGATTTACAATGGTCGGGAATAGTGACTGCTTGTGGGGGGCTCTAGCAAAAACAGGGGCGCCGCACCATGTAACTTTTTCCATCGACACCAAATACGAGTCTGATGATGAACCTGATATGAGGTCTCGCCTTGGCCACTCTAGACGCTTGCACATTATAATTCGGTTTTATTACAATTTATACTGACAGCTACTCTCTGGAGAAGACTGTTTATTGGACAGCTGGCGCTAGATCACAAGATCAAAATATTATGGGCGTGTTTGTGAGTTTCCGCTACTATAAATGTGACACTTCGCTGAATATTAATACTGCATAAACTGTAAACCAGTAGCAGATTTATTTATACCTTGGGGTCTCCAGGTACGAAGCAATTGATGTAGTTGTTGATCTGTTTGAAGACGAATCCACGATCCATAAAAGTGAAACACCGCTGCCGATGAGGAAAGAAGCGCATTTTAAAAATGATGAGCGCACAAAATATAACCATATTCAGCCATGCTATATCATGTAAATATTCATTATATTTTCATGTCATATTTTGTTGTTTTGTTTACATTTTTGAAATTGATTTCATAATTATTTATTTAGTCGTAATTAATAAAGTACATTGGAAAGGACTTCAGCTAAAGTCTGCACTGTGAAAGTACATGTTTAGGGTATAGACACTTGCAGAGACGTGAACCCAAATAGGTGATATTTAACACCCTTTTCTGGCAGCTACTGTTTCTTCATTTAAACCCATTTCCTCTTGAATGTGTGCAGTTTTTTTTAAGATATGTTCATATTCCATTGTGTGTATTAATAATTTCATTTTACTTTCTGTGATCTTTAATGTTCTTGTAACTGAAGGGTCGTGTATTTCCTGGAGTTTAGGGAGTGTTCCACTGGTGTTTTCAGCGCTATCTCTGATGCATTTGCGTATCGTTTGCACACGTCTTTTCTCGTAAAAATACCCTTTATCATTATACCTTATATTACAGTAGCATTAAAATGCATTAGAATGTTTCATACGGCATAACGCAATCGTTAAAATGCTCATACTTGTATATCTAAACTACAGATGTGTTTTAGAGAACTGAGAGGAAAACCCAAGTTCTCAGACAATGTAATTTAGCCGACGTCCTTGCGCGGACCGACTTACATTTGATACAGTCTTACAATCCGCGCAACTGCGTGTTGAGGGCCTTGCTTAAGGACCCAACAGTGGCAGCTTGGCAGACACGGGATTTGAACCCTTGACCTTCTGGTCCTGCATAGGCTAACACAGCCCAGAGTCACAGAGCAAACATGACACACCCCACTCGAAACGGTACCATCTAGGAATTGTGCATTAACAATACTACTGCTGCCGCACTGTGCATTCCAGCTTCAGATTTATGCATAAAACATTAGCAACACCATATGTTTCGACCAATCAAATCAGAGTACTCAAGCCCTATTTTAGCAAACGAATTTAGCAGCTCGCAGCCCGGGCTAGGACTCGTACCTTGATGAAGACAGCTAAGCTGTGGTTGGCATTGCGAGCAGCGTCCAGGTTGTCTTTGTACTTCTGAGTGATGTGAGGCATCAGCATGTTCACAAGGGTCTCAACTGCATGGTGGAAGGAAGCGGTGAAGTGCTGGTTCCTGGACAGCTGGATCATAACAGAGTCAAAGACTAATCACGTTTACAGGTCAGCTTATCGCGTCTGGTCCCGCACTGGGCGGTTTTATATTGGTCCCAGTTTGATCAGAGCGATTTCAGAAAATAGCGAAACAACCAAACATGCAAATTATTTCATGGTCGTGTAGAGCAATGCAAATATAAACTGCATGACCAAAAGTATGTAGACCTCCCTTCTAACTATGGTTTTTGCCGCATTTATTAGGAAAAGGAGAATAGCATCAACCCTTTAGCCATACCTCACCTCTAGACAAACGTTAAAAGAGCATGTGTTGTACTGACGGACTGGCAGACTGATGGACTAATGGATGGAGTGAATTATAACATGTTCCTGCCAAGTTCTGCCAATGTAAAGTCTGAAAGCAGCAAGGGCACAGAAGCTCTGAAACAGCAATACCACCAAAATGTAGATTGGGTTTCCATGACACAAGTGCTTGAGTAGTGTAACGCACACCACCAGTTAGTGTTGGTGCAATAAGACCTCAAATCAACAATCCGAATGAATTGAACTTTTTATCTCGATTACCATGAATGAACGTATTTTTTTGTTGTTGTTTTTGAGTTCACTGACAAGGTTTGTACCCCATTATTAATAGTATTACCTAACTATTAAAGCTAGGATGTTTTTTTTTTTCTAATACAAAACTTCATATCAATGTAAATGCAAAATAACTGAAGGAAACAGATTTTTGTTATGTATGGTTATTTATTGCATATTTTAACCAACTGAAATGGTAGGATGTGGCAGAGGTTATTTCTTTTCATTTTTTTAAAGTAGTAACAGAATAAAAAAGACAAAGCCAAAACAATCGACATGGACGAGATTCTGATTCTTCTGATTGTTGGTTTCAATTCATTTTCAATGAATGGTTCAGCCCTACTACCCAGTGTCCATTTTGCCATCTTATTTTGATTAAGTTTGATTTTTTTTTGTCTTACGCTTTGAGTCGTAGCCACATCTTAGTCATTGAATTATTGTTAGTTTTAGTTTTATTGTAAGTAATTTAGTTGTACTCGCCAAAACGAAACTGTCATCTTATTCTAGCTGTAGTCAATAAAAAATTACATTTATTTTAGCCCTGCATTTTCAAAGGTTTCACCATTTCAGATGTATTATTTATTACACATTTTCACAGACAATCGCTGAAAAGTTGTTCGCTGTTACACTTAATAACATGTTAACATCCTAAAGTATGAAAGCATTACAGCCACTTTTTCTTCAAATACAGGACATTTTGCATTCATTAATTATTACCATGCTGACAATCTTATAACTGAGATGACACTTTGTATAATTAAATAGTCCAATAGGTACATATAATGCGATATGGTTTTAGTAAAATGTACTTAATGTGACCTTACACTGCTAATGTGATAGCTAATAGTCTAATTAAATGACTAACTCAGCAGATTTTGTTTATCCGAATTCAGAAAGCTAAATTGGGGAACGATATGGAGTAGGAAACATTTACGGGCAGTCACTGAGGTTTTCAGTACAATGCTTTATCTGTCTATGTAGATTCCATGCCTGTGTGTTTCATGTGATGGACCCGGTCAGCAGTGAGTATGGGTCCTATAACAGAGGCGACTAATCAGAAGGGGGGGGATCCACAAACTTCTGGCCAAACAAATGCAGCAACACAGAGAACGAAGTAAAAGCATGGCTTGTGCTTACTCACTTTGACTTTTCCGGTTTCGATTAAATGCTGGGCCATGGACTTTACTAATGTCTCAAAGAAATACCAGGAGTACTAAAAGACAGAGGAGCACCTTTTTAAGCTAAAAAAACACCACAATAAAATGTACAACTCCCAAAAATGTACCAAATCACAAAGAGAACTGATTTAGAGCTAGAATTTCCTTATGTTCAAACGATTAAAGAAACACCTTGAGGAGTTTGTTGCTGGTAAGGAAATCGGTCGAGGGCTTTAAGATGGTTGTCATGGCTCTTGCCAGCTCTTCATGCACCGTCTTACCGTTAGTGGCTGAAGAAGGTTCAGTCTTAAACACATACTGCACAGAAAAAAACACACCCATGAACAAAAGTGGGCTGTAATACATTACCTACCCACATTACCTACTACCTACTTAACACTATATATATATA
>JAUZST010004892.1:0-2500 GCA_034779995.1 Parotocinclus haroldoi
CACAAAAAATGCATTCAAAGAATTTCATGATTGCACTATTTCAAATTATTCTAATTCGTTGACCAGCACCTGTATATATATGAATCGATAATATCGATAATGAGTCATGTATTTAATATATAAATAAGATATAGCCTAATATGGTGCTTAATTATTATTCTATTATTAAGATCATGTAGGTTTAGAAGTAAATGATGAGTCACTTTCGATATGTACATTTATTATAAAATAACAACAAAAACATCAGAATAAGATTTTAATCTGCCCTCAAAACAAAAACAATCCTAAACTAAACCAACTAAAGTCTAGCCAAAATCTTACCATCAGACTGTTCTGATTGATAAGAGGTTATTGATTATTGATTGGATCCAGATGGAGGAGAGTTGAGATCATAATTAGATCTTAGATTAGATTATAGGCATCAGACTCACCTGGTCTCCATAACAAAGAGTCATGAGACGTGACCGAGTCCAAATGAGGTCGAGCCTGAGCCTGCTCACATATGACCTTGGGGTCGGGGTTTCGGCACCACCGACGGGGTAATTAAAGTGTGACGGGGCAGTTTGTGTAAGTGGCTGTGGTTCTGCTGCTGGACAGTTATGGATGTTCTGATTGTAACTAAATTAGACTGAGCACTGAAACAGGAAGTCTCAGGAGTGTTAGCATAACGGCTGGGAAACAGAAGCAGGTCATCAGGAATCTGGGCCAAGGAGGATCCTTACAGGAAGCACAGAGAGACGACCACTGCTCCATCTTCAGCATGACCTCAATGATCTCAACATGTTCTGTCCTCCACACTTCATCCACAGCTGCAACCTAATGGGATTATTCACTGGTTACAGTGCACATCCCACTTCCACTTCCACTTCCAGTCCCAATAAAGACAGACGGGGATTAATTCGAGTGGGATTTTATTCGCTCTCTGTTCGTTTTTTATGAACTTTCTCTAGCAGGAAAAATCTCACTGACCAATCAGAGGGGATCGTTATTTAATCGATTGATTTCTCTCACAGTCCCGTTTCTCGAGTCTCCTAAATTTGCTCCTCTACGTGCTGAAAGTGGGCGTGCCCTATCGGCGAACCTGTCGCTACCTCACCCACACCCGCTCTTACGGGCAAACAGTGACAACACCATGGCTACACCCCTAGATCCTGTAGCCCCACCCACTACAGCACCTTCAACTGCACAGGTAGAGCCCCGCCTACTAGAGGATCAAAGTGATTAATAAAGCAGCTTCTGTAACACTTACATTATCTCTCTCTCTCTGTCTCTCTCTGTTCAGCGTCGGTCTTCTTTCGCTCTACGGAGTTCCAGCAGTCCTCGAGGAGCTCGCACTCGCTCTCCATCCAGAGGAAGAGGAGAAACTGATGAGAAACAAAAGAAACAGCGAGGGAGACAGGGGTGAGACGATGTGTTACACACACAGTACCAAAGGAGGCCAGGAACTTTAACTGGAACACGAAGAAGACACAGAAACAGGAGGTTATATTACAGTAGAACAGATGCTGAAGCTCGTGGTCCACTGGTGACAGAAACAATCCACTGGACTAGATGAGAACAGAGATGAGCTTCCACACGTGTCCTCGTGTAATTGGTCCTATCATCTATATTTATGATGTGTATTCTCCATCCAGTCCATGTTTAATCCAGTAATAACAGAGTAGAAAAAAATGAACTTCATCAGAATGAAGCGATGAAATATTCAATAAGAAACATGTGCGATATTTGGGATAGTAATAAGTGTAAGGGATTAACCCTAATCCTTACAGTCATGTTATAAAAGGTGGAGTGACTCCACCCTAACAGGCCTGGTTTACATGGAATTTGGTAGAAGGTGGATGTTTGAAATGGAGCAGGATAAACCCTCTGTAATCTTTATCTATCAGCAGTGTTCAGAGGAGGAGGCTCTACAGCGCCGTTCCTGGACGCCTTTTCGTCGCCACCCGCTCACATTCGGCTCAGGGAGAACGAGAGCTGAGCCTCAGCAAAGGCGACAAGGTCAAAGGTCAGGTCTGGCTCTGTTTCAGAACGTACACAAGTTCTAGAATAAAGAACCTCTACAAGCAGTGTCCTCACACCAAACCTCAGACTCCAACTGTGGAGAGTTTGTATGTTCTCCTTGTGTGTGTGTGTGTGTGTGTGTGTGTGTGAGAGAGAGTTTAGTCCGGGTTTCTCCTCCGGTCCAACTGGTGTTGGGTTAATTGGCTGCTCTAAATAGGGCATTGACTGTATGTGTGTGTGTGTGTGTGTGTGTGTGTGTGTGTGTGTGTGTGTGTGTGTGTGTGTGTGTGTGTATGTATGTGTGTGTTACAGTGCTGAGTGTTGGTGAAGGAGGTTTTTGGGAGGGAACTGTTAAAGGTCGGACCGGTTGGTTTCCAGCAGAGTGTGTGGAGGAAGTAGCACCGCAAAACCAAGAACAGAGACCAGGTACACACACACACACGCGCACACACGCGCACACACACGCACACACACACACACACGCACACACACGCGCACA
>JAUZST010004892.1:5000-15970 GCA_034779995.1 Parotocinclus haroldoi
AGAACATGGCGGTTCTAGATCATTTGTAAAGGGTTTGGTTTGGGGTTTTTAAGGCTCTAGAATATAGAGTTGTTGTTCTAAATCTGGAGCTCTAAACCATTTTAAATGCTGCTCTAGATCAGCGAAAAATATTAGTTCTAGATCCTGTTTTCCCTGCAGATCTGGGACGTGGTTAAATTGTTCTACTAAAGAACTGCTAACTGGTTGTTGTTATTGTTGCTGTTGTTGTTTTACTTCTGCATGCTTTACCTATAGATCATGGGTAAACTGTTGTTCTAGATCATCAGTACCGTTTTTGAGTCGTTTCCTCGGCTCTAAAGGCTACACTGCAGAGCTAACCCATACCTCTAGATCACTTCTCACATGTAAGTCTAGAACATGATTAATTGTTGCTCTGGATTCACTTGTAGATGTGTTTTAGCTGAGAAGCTAGAGGCTTCTCTAGAGCGTGTCCGTATCTGATCTGCAAGCAGTAGCTAGTTAGCTTGGTAGGAATGTTACTGTAAGATAGCAGGAAGCGTAGCTGTGACTTTAGAAGCCATGTTCTAGAGAGAGTAATGATCTGCATTATCTAGAACTGTGGAACGGGTGAAAGTTATGCAGTGTCGTTTTGGAACATTTCAAGCTGAAGTTCTGTAAGAACGTGGTGGATTTATTGTGGTTCTCGGCTAAGTGCTAATGATGATGAGCATTAGTCTGGAACTCTGGATCAGGTTAAACCTTTAGATCTGGATCTTGTTACTCTCCATGGACAGGCTTTGAAACACTCGTTTAAATCTTAGACGGTTTCCAGATCCATTTAAAATGTAGGCATGTCCATAGCAGCCTTAGAGTTGGTCCTGGACGTGGAGAGTCCATCACGTCGTGCCGTACAGCCTGCACAGTCCTTCTGGACACTTTCTCGTCTCAGAGTGCCAGATCTTCTCACACCTTGACTGTTTGTGAATTTAGTAAATGGGGTGTTTTCTCACCTTCTCTGTTCTGGAGAGAGCTGAGCTCCTGATGCAACACTGAACCGAGCGACTCGGCTGAGAATCTGAGAGTTGTCATTTGGATTTTTCAGACGATATTCACCTGGTATTTTGGTAATGTGCCAGTGAAAGGTCTGGACATGGCTCAGTGACCCATGAAGAGCATTATTCTTCATTTCTAATGACTGAACATCCTCTTTCTCTCGCTCTCTCAGTGATTACATCATAAAGGAGAAGTCTGTTCTTCTGCAGAAGAAAGAGAATGAGGGCTTTGGCTTTGTGCTCCGAGGAGCTAAAGGTGAATCATACCTACAGACACTAACACCTGTAGGATCAAACACAAAAAATCCAGCATAAGTGCTGTCCCAATACTTTTGATCATTGACCTGTTTTCTGTACCTGCTCTCTAGCTCAGACTCCCATTGAGGAGTTCACTCCAACTCCAGCCTTTCCTGCTCTCCAGTACCTGGAGTCGGTGGATGAAGGGGGCGTGGCCTGGAGGGCGGGGTTACGAATGGGGGACTTCCTGATCGAGGTATGGCATGCGGTCATAGTTCTGCTTCACCTTTAATTGGTGCAGCAGGAGAGTAGGATAAGTAGGATAACTCCGCCCATAACTCCACCCTTGCCTCTCACTCTACCTGTCCAGGTGAACGGGATAAACGTGGTTAAGGTCGGTCACAGGCAGGTCGTTAATATGATCCGTCAGGGAGGGAACAGTCTGATGATGAAGGTTGTCATGGTGACAAGGAATCCAGAGATGGAGGAGGCGCCTAAGAAAAGAGGTATCTCAGGACCACGCCCTGTTTAGTCAATACCACCCCCCACCCCTGTGTGTCCTCAGCACTGCAAATACAAATCCATCATCATGCCCATGGGATTCTCCCATGTAGGCTGTAACCATGATAAGTTCCTGGTGCTTTGGTGCTCTATAGGAACCATTCCAGGTTCCTACACAGTACAGATCCAGAACTCTAATATAAACCTTTCATGTTTCAGCTCCACAGCAACAGACCAAGAGATTAACTCCGCCCGCCATCACCCTGCGCTCCAAATCCATGACCTCAGAGCTGGAGGAGATGGGTATGTTCATACACACACACACACACACACACACACACACACACACACACACACATATAATAACAAAAGAATTTACCAAAGCATTAATAATTCTAAAAATACAAAAAATATAACAACAACAATAATTATTATTTATAATTATTTATAAGTATTATTATAAATATAATATTGTTAATATTAATAATAATAGTTACAATAATAATAATAATAATAATAACAATAATAGGTAAATGATCATTAATAATTATAATAATAATTTGTCTGTGTGTTTTGCCCCTGCATTCCTGGACTGTTAGTTGATAAAGGTTTGTTTTTCTTTATTTAGTTTATATTTATTTCTATTCTTGTGTATGAATCCTAACTAAAACCTGTTTTTCTCTTCTGTTCCCTTTTCTTTCCACTTTAATTCATGTTTGTTTCTGGTTCTGTTTATCTTTAGCTGCTTCACCATGGAAAAAGAAGCCAGGTAGTGTGTGTGTGTGAGTGTGTGTGTGAGTGTGTGTGTGTGTGTGTTACATGTAAATTTAATTGAAATTAGACTTATTATAACCCTACATTGTGTGTTTCTAACCCTGTTTTCAGATCAGTTAGAGAGCTCTCAGGCTCCTGATAAAAAGAGGAGTGTTTACCAAATGGCACTTAGTACGTACCCATCCCGTACCCACACCCCTTACCCACACCTCTTACCTACAACCCGTACCCATCCCGTACCCTCACACACACCCCGTACCCATCCCGTACCCTCACCCACACCCTGTACCCACACCCTTACCCTGTACCCTCACATATAGCAGCTTCTTTTAATAAGATTGACTGAACTTTACACTGTGTTAACTCTGTGTGTGTGTGTGTGTGTGTGTGTGTGTGTGTTATAGATAAGCTGGATGAGATTCTAGCTGCTGCTCAGCAGACAATCAGCACGTCTGATTCTCAGGGACACAAAGGTCATGGAGGGAGAAAGGAGCGTAACAAGGGCTTTTACACTAACGAGGTAACGGCATAATGCTATTTATCGCCTATTGATCGGCGTTATTGATTATCAGTATAGATGCAGTCAGTAGAAGCCGATCACTTTCCCTAACAGATGTTCTATGGGTGGTGTATAATTCTCAGAAGAACGCCCACGTGGTGTTAGTGATATAAAGTCTGTCTCAGACACTGGGACTTAATATTGGCACATGCCTAGTGTTGCTATAGTTACATTATCACGGCTCTGTCTCACTGTTAATGGAGAACAGCTGAAAATATTTATCTGGGTTTATTTCTTTATTCAGTGGAGCTTAGAGCATGAGGCTCACCCTGAGCGTGATAAGGACAGAGAACAAGGGCGTTACTGTCCAGTACCCTAACGCGGTGCCACCCACAGTGCCAGGTGCCAGGCTGTAATACCAGTGTTTTATGATACTGACACTTCATTCCTTTCACAGCAAAGTTTTGACCAATCAGGAGGTGTCGGCGTGATGACATCAGGGTCCGGGTATGCTCCAACTTATGCCCCGTATACATCTGGGCACACCTCCCAGCACGGGGTGATCATTCGGCAGAAATCAGTCGGTGAGTTCTCTAAATCAGACTGAAGGTTTTTACGTATCTGCTTTATCCTCTTACTCCTCCTCCAACTCCATTTTAGGGGTTGCAGAAGAGGAACGGGGTCACCTCCATCCCCCTGCCATGAAACTTTCCCGCAGTTTATCGGTCCCGGGGCCTGATGAAATCCCTCCACCTCCTGAAACATCTGCTCCGGAGCCTCCAATCCCCGTCCACAGGAGGCCAGAACTTATCCATACAAACATCCCTCAGATCCACGTCCGAGCTCCGTCCACTCGGAGGGTGAGAACCGTGCAGTAAAAACCAACTTTATCAATAACATACAATAAAAACATGATTTATCTTTATCCAAGGATCATCTCTATCCTCCCTCAGGTGGAGTCTGATGCTAACAGAAGGGGCGGCGCTAAGATGGGCGGGTTGAGGCGTGGCTCCAGCAGTGCGATGCCCCCTTCTGACATACCTCCTGGTACTATTAAGTCGACTGGGCGCCGTGGCGGTAAAGGGCCTCTGCTGAAACAGAGAAAGGTGGAGGAAGGGGCGGGGCGCTCAGAGAAAAGCTCAATTCCGATCCCGACCATCATTGTTAAAGCTCCGTCCACGAGCAGCTCAGGGCGGAGCAGCCAGAACAGCAGTGTGGAGGCAGAGATGCCATCGCAGCTCGAGGATGAAGAGGTGGAGTCACACGGCTCCATCACGATCCCGGCTCCACCCAAAGCACCACCCCCGGGCCCACCTCAGTCCTTTCCTCCGGATCACAGCAGCACGGCTCGGCGAGAAAGAGAGCGCTTCCGTGATTCTCGCCGCAAAAGCGCTTCCTTCTTCTACTCCTCTGAGGAAGATGTTCTAGACGAGCATAACTCCACCCAGGTCACCCAAAGCGAGCCTATGCCCCGACTCCGCCCGTCCAAGTCAATCGATGAGGGTCTGTTCACCGGTGATGCAGCCAGCATGCCGCCAGCTTTTGGCCTTCCACAATACGCCTCTCAGCACAACACCACCTTCATCCACCCCCTGACTGGAAAAGTTCTCGACCCGTCCAGTCCGCTGAGTCTGGCACTGGCTGCCCGAGAGCGAGCTCTTAAAGACGACAGGCGCTCCCGCAAAGAGGAGCGCCATTTTGGACGACAGTTTTCCACGGCTGGGGCTTTCCCTTCCTCACACTCCCCTCAGCACCCTTATTCCTCCTACATGCACCAGTCCAGTGCTGGGCTCTATCTCACTGGCACTAGTCCTCCATCAACTGGGCACATCCCTCCCCCTATGAGTCGACCCCAGAGTCCTCGGGTACTGCAGGTATCTGGCGTGGAAAACAAAGAGGCCCAGAAAGTTCATGAACGAACCAATCAGTACCAGACCTACCATCGTGATCAGGACGGACTCGGGAAGCCTGGGGTCCAGCCCGCACAGCGCAGGCCTCCTTTAATGCGCATGGAAACCCATGTGAGCTTGAATGCTACGGGCTATGTTAGCCCCACCCCGGACCCTGCCCAAAAGAAAGAGAGAGCAAGGGAGACAGGAAAGGAGGAAGTGGGTGGTGAGGGTGAAAGTGGAGCGGCAGTGATGGTTTTGCCTCCTCCTGTTCCTTCTGTGGATTTGGCAGATGAGTTTGTGTTTGCGGAGCCTTTACCTCCACCCATACAGTTTGCTAATGGAGAAGACAGGATGGTAAAGGGAAAGTTGGGGTACAGCCATCATCAACAACAACAACATCAACAACACCCCCCAAAACACCATCACCCTCCCCAACAGCATCATCGTCCTCCCCAGCAGCAAGAGTACCCTCTACATCACCTTCCACAGCAACATCAACCTCAGCAGCTTCAGGAACAAGAACAGCACCCCGAGCATCACCCCCAACAGTACCACCAACAGCACCCCGAGCATCATCCACAACAGCACCCCCAGCCTCACCCCCAACAGCACACCCAACAGCCCCCCAAGCAACACCCACAGCAGCACCCCCAACAACAGGAACAATTTTCCAAACAGCACCACCTTCCCCAACAACAACAAGTTCATCATCCCCTACAACAACGCGATTATCACCCCCAGGAACATCCTCATTTCGCCCAGCATCACCACCCCCACCACCCCCACCATCAACAACAACAGCAGCAGGGTCAAGGTTTACCACACCCGTCCCAACAGCCCCCCCAAAAACCCCTTGACACATCAGGACCGGAGTCTTCTGAGTCTGAATCCCATCCTTCCACATTCCATCCCTCCGCAGTGGTTCATCCCTTCCTCTTTCCACCTAATCCATTAATCCCACCACCCCAGCTTTGCCCCAAAACACCCCTCACCAATCTACCCCAGCACTCACAGGCCCCACTGTCCTCCCCTCAGGCGGGTGATTCCGCTGCCTCCAGTTTGACGTCATACGACAGTGAGGTGGCCAATTTAACCCAGTCGGCTCTGTCCCCTCAGACTTTCCCTTCGACTTCATCACCCTCGGCCCCACCCACTTCTTCAGACCCCGCATCCTTGCACAGGCCCCTCCCACATTTCTACACATCACAGGAACGAAGCAGTGCCACTCTTACCTACACCACCATGCCGACCGGTCCTGTTGCCACAGCGAGTGCCTCCGTGGTTACCGTCACCATGACGACCCCTTCAGCCAGCCATCCTGCTGTCCAACCTGCCACAAAGGCGTTTGATTGGCCAGAATCGGTGGTGGATTCTGGGATTGAGGAACCAGAAAACCACAGCATGATTGACCATCATGTGGAGAATTTTGGGAGGATCCATCCGGAACCACGGCCTACCTCAGAGAAAGAAGGACGGAGAATTTCTCTGGATTCGTGTCTCACCACCACTGAGAACCATTATCATATGCATAATAACACTGACACCAAAACACGTACCCACAAAACCAAACCACCGCCCCCACAAGCAAAGCCACACCCACTCAACATGGCCAAGATACAAGGAAACGTGGAGAGCTCTCGACCGGTCCCTTCACTGCGCCGACAGATCAGTGCCGCCCCAGGGTTCTACAGGGGACCCGATGATGAGCTGGGAGGCGGAGTCAAACCTCAGTACATGGACCGGCGTCTGAACTCTCCTCTGTCCAGCATGAAGGCGAGCATCATCAGTGAACTCAGCAACAAGCTACAGCAGCTCGGGAGCTGGCAGGGTCAAGGGCTCCAGCAAAGGTCAGAGAAACAAACCACTTGACGTCTAAAGTCGTCTTAAGTCGTCTAATGGCCGCAGATGGAGGCAACTGTGGAAACTAGTGTGTTTATATTCCAATATCTGCATTTGTTTCAGCGCTCTCAGCCATTAATCTCACAGAGGGACGTAACATAAACTTCAAACTTTACCGTGTTTCTGAGTCTCCATAAAACGTTCTGCAGCCGTTTATCTCCATTTAATTCCAGGGTTGCCAGATCACATGGGAAAATCAGTCACCAGGAAAATGGAAAAAGCCTCTTAAAATAAGCAACCGCGTCCAGTTCCTCTCTCATGCATGTGTAGACGAAGCAAAAAAGATCAGATACAGGCACTGAAAAATCTGATTACTGATATAAAATATAATTTAAAAAATCTCCTTGTCAGATTTCATAATCTGATTTCTAGACCTTAATCTGATCGACTGTTTACAATTGAGCTGCGATGTCGAGAGTTACAGAACAGCTTTATAAATCTAACCTAGGGTAACAGTGGCAAGAAAAATCCCTATATAAGGAAGAAACCTTGTTAGGACCAGGAATCAAATATATATCATAAAGAAATAAAAATAAAGAAAAAATAATTTAATAGTTTAAATAAACATAAGCTTCATAAAAGAGAGGAAATATTTACAGGCAACATAAAAAAATAAGATAAAATATATAGGCTATAAGAAATTAAACAGAATGCAATATTATGATAAGTATAATAGAATAGAGAATATAAAACTTTACAATACATTATAATTTATTATAATTCCATTAGTTGTTAAAGGAAATAAACGTTAAAGTTTTAACATGAATTAGTTTAAATATGTCTAAGTCAGTTCTTTCTTCTGGGAATTGTGTTGTAAGGTAAAGGCTTAAGAAGTTAGTTTTATGTTACTTATGTAAGTTAGTCATTAACTAATTAACTAACAAGCTACATTAGAGTCAGGCTAATTAACCTGCCCGTAGTTGATGTAATGAATTAGAATAGTTTTGCTTTTCTGTCCTTTTTGGCATAATTAGTGGATAAGATCATTTCAGATGGGACTTTGGCTGGGATCTGAAATCACACCCTTCCTTAAAGTCGTGACCCAGGTCTTTTCGGCCCTGTCCGTAACTGAGCCATGATGCGACGGCTCGGTGTTTTTTGATCCAAATACGAAGTGTCTAGTTACGTTTTGTTAGTCAGGGAACTGATCCGGTTTCTCCATCTGCTCTCTATTCATCTCTTTGTCCTCTGAACAGGCTTCCAGAAGACCTGTCCTCAATCCTTGCTGCTTCCCAGCCACTTCAGAGAGCTCTGTCCCCCACTTTGGGTCCAGTCCCCTTAGCCGCAGTGGTTAGCCCCAGTCCCATAGCCCCCAGTCCTTTAGTTCATCCCCTACCCCCTAATCCTTTACCCCCTTCTTCATTGCCAAATCTCCCCTCTAATCCTTTAAGCCCAAATCTTGTTCCTAACCCCCTGACTCCCTTATCTACCCTCACGACTACCCACCCTGTACCCACCGCCCCTCTGACCCCTGCATTGACCCCGACCCTGCCCTCTCAGCCCCCTCCTTATTCTAGCTGGCTTCCCCCTGCCTCTCCTCTCTCGTTCTCTCACTGTCCTCTCTCTCCTCCATGTCTGCCTCATACCCCTCTTTCACCTCTCTCGCTCGCCCACCCACCCCTGTCTCCACCCTCTTACCCCCATCCACCCATCTCACCCATATCCCTCTCTCACCCCCCTCTGTCACCCTCCTCCCTGTCCTACTCGCCGTACCCGACCTCGCCAAAGCATCGTGCCAAATATCGTGCCAAAGGTCTGGATTTGTTTTCCTCTTCAGATTCACGGCGTTCTGAATCTCTGGTCCAGCGCCGCCGTGCCCCGAGTCCTCTCATTTCCTGCTCTGAACGACCGCAGCCCGGACCGCCACGCCCATCCTCACTTCCTCTGTTTCCTTCCACTTCAATTTATGGATCCCCCTTTGATTTGCAGATGCCCCTCACCCCTCCATCGTCCCATCCGCTAGCCGAACATTTCTTCCCTCAGACTCCTCCACTAATGTCCGCCTCCTGCCCTACAGCCCCATCGAACCCCCTGCTACCCTCCCACTCTGTTTCCCCCACCCACTTCCTGTCTGGAGGCTCCTCCCCATCGTGCTACCCACCACCCCTCACCCCTCCTCTGCCCAATCGGCCTTTCGCCTCCAAACCCCTCCCTTACTGGACCAAGTATGATGTGGCTGATTGGCTGAGCTACCTGAACCTGGCCGAACATCGGGAACGGTTCCTAGATAACGAGATCGATGGTTCACACCTGCCGTCGCTCACCAAGGAGGACTTCCTGGATCTCGGAGTGAGCCGTGTGGGGCACCGCATGAACATCGAGCGTGCGCTGAAGAAACTTACCGAGAGGTGAGAACAAACTCCAGCGGGGGGGGCGCTGATGCTCCGTTTTATTTAAAAATAAACTGGGAATGGTTAGATCTAGGATTTAGAGGAGAACAGAGGAGATGTTTGAACCTTCTTCTCGCTCCTCTCTTAGACTCTGCTCTCCTTTCTCCGTCTCGACCATTTCCTCTGATGGACCAAACGACAGACTGAGAGATGAAGGAGCTCAGAGCTGAGGGAGCTCCGTTACCGAGGATCATCTCATTCTGATATGTGGACTGAAATCATGGACCATCTGGAAACATCTCCAGATCTGCGTGAAGTTTATGCAACCTCATCAGGATCCACCGGAGAGACTCTGTAGGACGGATAAGGACTAAGGACTAAGGTTCTGCTTCCTTATTTTCTTAACCACTGATCTGATTTTGATTAGCCGTGGAGACGGAGGCGCCGGCAGCACTGCTTTGGTGATCAGACCACCGATGTAATGTTTCCTCTAGGACTTCAGTCTATAATTGCTGAGTCGCTGTTCAAGCTCTACAATCTGTTTCTGCTGACAGTAAGATTACAATAACAACGCTAATAATAAGAATAATAATAACAATAACAAGCGTTTAAGGGTTAAGTTCATAACCATGTAACGACGTAAGGAAAATGGGTCTTCCACTTATCTGACCAGGATCCGATGTGAGACCTGCTCGGGTCTGCCTTTAGTTCTTCATGTGCTCTGTGTGTCCTGCAGACCCAGCGTGTCTGATCCATCGCTCGCTTACGTTATTCACACAGATTATTTTAGAATTATAGGAATCTTTATCGGATGTAGGTTTGAATATACAAATGTTTATGCAGAGTTTTAGGATTTATCAGGATTTATTCTGCTGCTGTGTATGAATGATGAGGAGGTGGAGCCGAGATTATAATTAAGAAATATAAATAAATTATTATTATGCTTCACTTGCATCTCATTTGCTTTTAATAAACCTAAATCTCCAAATCCCCCCCCAACCCCCTTACTCCTAATCCCTAACACACACACACACACACACACACACACACACACACACACACACAAACACAAAAACATACACACACACATACATACACACACACACACATACACACACACACACACACATACATACACACACATACACACACACATACACACACATACACATACATAAACACACACACACACACACACCACACACACATACACACCCACACAAATACCCCCACACACACACACATACACTGAATAAATGTTATAACCCTACAGTTTTATATATATATATATATATGTGTGTGTATGTGTGTGTGTGTATGTGTGTGTTTGTATGTATGTGTGTGTGTGTGTTGACCTTTAGTGTGGTGTTTATTTCGGGCTGGCAGTGCTGGATGCTGGAATGTTTGGGAGTGGATTCAACTCCTAACTTACAGCACACACACACACACACACACACACACACACACACACACACAGTTCAGCTGCCCACTTTAGCTTTTTTTAAAACCTGATCACACTCATGTCACTTATGGACTCACATTACCACTAGCACACTCACACACACAAACACACACATTTTCTCTGTCTGTCTGTCTGTGTTCTGTCACACACTTGGACGGTTGTGCTTTTGCTCTTAGACGTTGTTTATACAGGTTTGTGTGTGTGTGTGTGTGTGTGTGTGTGCAGCCATGGCAGAGAAGCAAGATAAGGATAACACACAGAGCTTCTGGGTGGTAAGAGCAGGCAGTGTGTGTGTTTGTGTGTGTGTGTGTGTGTGTGTGTGTGTGTGTGTGTGTGTGTGTGTGTGTGTGTGTGTGTTTTTAT